>BLKR01005556.1:50000-77696 GCA_011170035.1 Teleogryllus occipitalis | reverse complement strand
ACACAGACCGACACGCCCAAACACACACACACACACACACAGACCGACACGCCCAAACACACACACACTCAGACCGACACGCCCAAACACACACACACTCAGACCGACACGCCCAAACACACACACACTCAGACCGACACGCCCAAACACACACACACTCAGACCGAGACATGGAAACACACACACACACACACACCGAGACATGGAAACACACACACACACACACGCACACAACCGCGACACGCCCAAACACACACACACACACACACACACAGACCGACGCACAAACACACACACACAGACCGACACGGCGACTCACACACACACACACAGACCGACACGCTCCAACACACACACACAGACCGACACTGTCAAACACACACACACACAGACCGACACGCTCAAACACACACACACAGACCGACACGCTCAAACACACACACACAGACCGACACGCTCAAACACACACACACAGACCGACACGCTCAAACACACACACACACACACACACACACACGCTCAAACACACACACACTGACCGACACGCTCAAACACACACAAACTGACCGACACGCTCAAAGACACACACACACACACACACACACACACTGACCAACACACACAAAACACACACAAACACTGACTGGCTTGCACAAAACACACACACACACACTGACTGACACGCACAAAAAAAACACACACACACACAGACCAACACGCACAAAACACACACACACACACACACACACACACACAGACCAACACGCACAAAACACACACACACACACACAGACCAACAGGCACAAAACACACACACACACAGACCAACAGGCACAAAACACACACACACACAGAACACACACACACACACACACACACAGAGACCGACACGCACAAAACACACACACACACACACACACACACACACACACAGACCGACACGCACAACACACACACACACACACACACACAGACCGACACGCACAACACACACACACACACACACACACAGACCGACACACACAAAAACACACACACACAGACCGACACACACAAAAACACACAGACTGACACGCATAAACACACACAGACCGACATCCACAAACACATGCATATGCGCACAGCCGCACACACTTGTCATATTATGAGGATTTCGTCTGTGTAATTTTCATTGGCTAGGCCCTGGTCTGAGTTTCCTCACACCTGTTTGAAGGAGTTTTCAGTTTTTTACAGTGAAGTAATTTCTGTGACACACTTACCAGGTTGGAGACTGTACCTCATTGAAAACATGCACACTCACAAGACACACGACTTGACTCCTAGTTTATCATTTTGTTTCTTTTTTCATCCTGATTTCACCATTTTAATGGTGTTCAGTGATGGCTTTCTGTATATTTTAACAGGATGATTTGGGAGCTCCTCGTCAACGATCTGCTACAGTTTCGGAAGGAACAAAAGTAAATGACAAAGTGTTACCAACTGTGTTTAAATGGGAAGGAGGAGGCAAACATGTTTTTATTAGTGGGACATTTTCTAATTGGAAAACCTTACCAATGGTAAAGAGGTAAGACCAATTGATTTAACTTTTGTCTTAGTCATTATAATGTTGTGCTTTTGTATAAAAATAATTTTCTATGCTTCAGCCATGGTGATTTTGTTACAATAATTGATTTACCTGAAGGAGAACACCAATATAAATTTTATGTTGATGGGGAATGGCGACATGATCCTTCTGTTGTAAGTATTGCACTTATACAATAGGATTAAGAAAACATCAGTCTTCATAAAAAGTAGAATCATAAAGTCATAGAAATTGAATTTTCCTTTAATTATATTTGGTTAAATTGTAAGCAGCATTTTAATGATACTGAATAGTTTTAAATAAGTCTCATTATGTATTTCAATTCATTATGATTTTCCTCACTACTGATGTTCTCCAGCTGGTACATAATAAACCGTCCAATATCAGATTACTTCCTCCAAATACACTACCTCTCTATCTTACATTGGTAAATGAAAACTATTATTGCTTTATATCTTTTAACAAATAAATAAGATAATCTTATTTGAAGTCATTTGTTTCCAGTAGTTTTGGGAATATTAGAAGTGATTCGATGTTTTTAATTTCATATTGTATTTGGGTTTCTTTGTTCTTTATACACTCCTTGTTTCTCTATCTCTGTCTTTTCATGCCCTTTTTTTCTGCCTTTCTCTTTTTTTTCTTCCCTTTGCCAGCCCTTTGCTCCCTCTTCCAATCTTGCTCTCCCTCTCCCTCTGTCCTCTTTGCCTCTCCCCTTCTCTCCTCATGGCCAGTTGCATCCTCTCCATCCCTTCTTTTCATAGTATTCTTCTGTTCTGGAAATGAGATAATGTTACAAAAACTAACTAATATGTATATGTGTGGGTGTGGGTGCGTGTGCACATGCGTGCATGTAAATAAATTAATAAAAGCTTGGGATGCCCTGTATCAAATGTATCATAATGCATCCTGTAAAGAGTAAATTGAACATTCCTTAACAATTTGTGTAAATCAGAGTAAGTTTTCACTACTTGTTGTCATCATCCAAAAATAAATGCTGTGTTAAAAATTGGTAATGATTGTAACATTTTGAATCAATATTTAATAAATGTATTAAATAAATTCAATTATTAATTGCTATAGTAGAAATAATATCTAGCTTGCCCTTAAATCTAGTGTCTTAAATTAAGACGTTTTCTCAACAATGTGACCTATGCCTTTGAGCATGGGTCCCTAAATGACGTCTGGAGGCCACATCCAGCTCTTGGCTGTATTTTTTGTGTCCTTTAACCTAAAGTATATTCTAATTCAATTTAATCCTGACACAGGCTGTAATATTTTATTGCAAGATATAAGAATCGTTTTTTGTATTGTTACACATGTTTTGGTTCACATACCAGCCATTTTGTTTGAAAATTCTTTCAGAAATTCTGAAAATGCAGTTCAAAAATAGATTTACTGACTTTGATAGTATCTCCACAGACAAGAGTCTTTCAGAGCCTCTTTTCATGTGATATTTAGCCAGTCTCAATAGCTATACAAATGGAATTGACCTGAAAGCTGATAATGCAATGCAGGACAAATTCGAAGGAAGAATTTGATTGAATTCTACAATCAACTCCCAATGGACCTTCACCCCAAAATTGAAAACTTTTCCAGAAGTTTCTTGCCAATATTTGGTGCAAATTATAGATGTGAATAGACTTTCTCAGAAATGAAGTATGTGAAGTCTAAGTTGGTAGCAATGGTTGCAGATGTTACAAGTGATGAAAATTTGAAAGACATTTTAATATTAGGTGAAACGAAAGTTTCAAATGTTACTTGTAGTATGTCATAATAATGAATTTTCAATATCTCTGAAATTAATATTTTTGCTTTCTAATATCATATACCTGGAGATACAGAAATCAAACCATTTCATCTCTGAAAGCATGTTTCGTCTGCTGATACACAGGTCACATGGTCTCCTTGATAGCAACTGTTATTTTTACAAAAGACATCATGTAAAATTATGGCATCAAATTACTTTTGCTTCTGGAGTTAAGTGTTCATCTGTTTTTAAAACAAACCCACATTAAATAATGCAAATTTGTATTTTAATATTGTTCTTTCTCAGTAGTTCAATTATATTTTTGTATTGAAATGTATATTGGGGCTACACAAATTGTATTTTATAATGCAGGTTTGTCTTTTGTGAAATTGGAATACTGTTCAGTTCCCCAGATTGTTTCTCAGTGTTTACATGTACTTACTGCTTAAGAATTTGTTATCTCTGGACATTCATGAACTTATTTTGTCATCTATGTATTAACATTCACATGTCTATGTATACTTTTAGATTATATATTTTTTACTTCAAAAGTTAACCATTTTCTTACCTTTGCAGCAAATAATTGATAATGGCATGGGATCCAAAAACAATCTTATATCGGTGAAGAAAACTGATTTTGAAGTTTTTCAAGCTTTGGCAATGGATAGTGCAAGTGCAAATAGTAATGAACAACGTAAGTTGTGTTGTTGGTGTTGTGCATTGTTGTGTTGCTTTGTTGAACATTGCTCTTTTAGATTTTTATTCATAAGTTACATGCAATTTCAAAACTGGAAAACTTGAAGAAAGTTAATAGTAAAAATAAAATTAAAGATAAATAAGAATTTTTGTTTGTGACTCTTAAATATTCCGAAATTGATTTAATTATATAATGTATAGTAATTGTATAATATAAATGATTATTATTCATTGATAGACCCTCGGGTGGCTCATGGACAGTGTACTGGCTTTCTGTGAGGTGTCCCAGGTTCATTTCCTGGCCAGGTAAAAAATGAAGCTGTAGCTTTCTAATACAAAATGGTCTCAGTTTCTATAACTGTGACGAAAGAAAAAGCTTAAGCAGGACTAGTAAGCTAGGTTCAGTAATTGGATTATGTCATGCTCGCCACATGCCTTCCTTACACCCAGGTTTGGATAATAAACAAGAACGGCCCAGACCTGGGAATACCAGTAGCTGGTAAAAGTCAAATTAATCCGACCCTAGAATGCCAAATACATATATACATTATTCTCTTTTTAAGATATTCAAAATTATCAGTGCTACTGTAGACTAACCTTATCACAGTGATTTTCCTTTACCTTAAAATGTTTTGTGTTATTTAATGTTTTTGTAATACATCAGAAATTACTAGAAACTTTTTTTAAAGAAAAATTGCTGATTATGACTCAATGAAATTTGGATTTTGTATTAGTAGAGAGCGTTGGGAGTATTAGTGAAAATCCATTTCATAAGTATTGTTGATTTTACTGACAATTCATGGCTTCCATAAGTTAGGATTGAAAAAATTTGCATTTTTTTCTGAAACATCTATGTACTTGCTTTTCATTGAATAATTTATTATTTCAGGAGAATACTCACAAGATATACCAGCTAATAAGCCTTGGGAGAAAATAGTTGGTCCACCTGTTCTCCCCCCACATTTGTTGCAAGTTATTCTTAACAAGGACACACCATTATCTGTAAGTTTTCTTTCCTAAATATGCGATTACATAAGAATGAACAGTTTATTTAAGTGTTTTATTTTATTTCAGTGTGAACCTACATTGCTGCCTGAGCCAAATCATGTCATGTTGAATCACCTGTATGCATTATCCATCAAAGATGGTGTTATGGTTCTGAGTGCAACTCATAGATATCGTAAAAAATATGTTACTACTCTCTTGTACAAACCAATATAATATACATCTTAAACAGTTATTAAAGTTCTGATATAGCAAATGATTCTATACTTCTTCTGACTTGTTTAGAATGCTCTCATTCAAGACAAAAAAGACTTTGTGCTTTGGTGACAGTAATTTAATTTATTTCTTTATTTATACTTTCAATTCCAAGAACTTTTCTTAATTTTGATCTCCAGATATATCATTTACTATTTCATAGTCATATTTAACTCTAGATGAGTTGTAAAACATATGTATATATTTATGTAAATTTGCACACAATAATATTATTGCATATACCCATTACATTGTGGGTATACATTTATACAGCCTCATAATTAATTGAAAACGGGTAAATGTTTTTTTTTTTTATATTGTACCTGTTAATATGGCTAATTGCGTTGTTTACAATTTGTATACAAATATTGCAAACAATTTTGGAATTTGTGCCATCAATATATCTTCAACGAATTATACAATATGATGTAGTACTTGGAGTTTTAAGAAGATTGAATTGCTTAATGCTGCTTAAAATATTGAGATCATAGTTTAAATATTTATCATGAAAAAGCAAGCAATTATTATTGAAAGATTTATATTATGGTCATTATTCTGAAATTTAATAAGATAGTAATTTTCATTACTAAAATGATGTGAAGTGTGTATATCAGAAAATATTTTTTTCCTAAATCTCAGAATATTTTCATTAATTATTGTTATCCTGTCAAAGCTGAAAATTAGAATTACCCATCTACCTAATCCTGCCTAGCATATTACGCTAAAACAGGAAGAAGAAAAAATTAAAGAAGAGGGAAAGTGTTTCTCTTCGTTCTGATTTTCACTTGAATTAAAATGGAAAAATTTTTAATATCAAGTTTATGAAAATTCAAGATTGACTAATAGCTCAAGAAAAGTGTTCTGATTTAGTGTGCATTCTTCAGATCCATGGGAAGTTAAATGATCTGACTGCTACTAATAATTGTTCCAAGTTGTTTTTGAGATCTTTTCTGCAGAGTCATTGAGATAATTGTTCAGTAAGGATTCTGAAAGTGTTCTCATACAAATGCTATTAGGTTTTACACTTTTTGTAAAACATTTTTGATTTGAAATATTATAGACAAGTTTGAGAAAGTACAAGTAACTATTTTTAAAAATGCAAACTTTTTCATAAACGTGAGTTATTTGAGAAATTCCTTTTGATTTTCTTAGAATGGAAAAAAGAAAAAAATTGTATGCACAATTGAATACCATATGCCTTTGCAGAAATTATTTTGAGCAAAGAATCTTCATGTAGTTGAAGACACCGAGACAAATCTACATTTTGTTTAAGTATGCATTAGCACTAGAAAGAAATTCACTAGTAGAAATCCATAAGATAAAACCAAAATGCATTGTGTAACATTATTAAAAAATTATGTAAATTCTATGAAGTAAAATTAGGCTACAAAGTACAACTTCAAATATTTAAAATATTACAGTTATTTATGCATAGGTTGGTGGTGTTTTGGGTTTTTGACCCACATATTGTTTTAGCTGACAGAGTGATCTGTTAGAGCCGTTGCACATGAGTGAGTTAATGTGCAATAAGTAACATGTATTGTAGATCTTAGTATTGTAGTCTATCTTATGTGAAATGGCGCATGAGTTCTTTGGCCGTTCCGCATAGGATACAGTGTTCATTCGTTACTTCTAGTGTGTCAACATAACACTCATGTGACATAGGACTTAGGTATTGGAAGAATTGTGAAAGTTGAAGTTTCCTGCATTGCAGATTGCCTCTCAGAGATGTTTGCCCAGTTCTGACTGCATCAGGAAAGTTCGCCATATATTGCACCTATCTCTGCTACCTGCTGTTTGTTTTGACATCCTGGTATTTAGTCATGCAAGCAGATGAATATATATTCATTAAAATATTTTCTCCCTCCAATATTGATGAAATTTTATGTACAAATTTTCATTAAATTATTGAATTATGATTTTGAAACTCCTGTTCACAATATCTTCTAAAATGAAAGTTTGGATCTTGCTCAGTCATGTATTGATTAATACATAAGCAGACCAAGTACTTCCTTGGGATCCCCAATTACTTTTTGATGAAAATTCAAGATTGATATTAGTTAGATGCATATTAGTTAATGAATACATAGAATATATTTTAATATTAGATTTTTAAATTGTAAAGGTTACAGTTCATTTTCTTATCAATGGTAATGTAGTTGATATTTCAATACTATAAGGGGGCCCCCATAGTTTGATAGTGTTTATGGCTCTTTCAAGATATAAATACGGGCCTGCTCTTAGTCACTCATCTAGAGACATCATGACATGCTATAGTTTTGTTAGAGAAGTCACAAGTCGTGCAGAAATTCTTATTATCTATTTTGTGCTGGGCTGATTATAGGATAAAAAGAAGACCTAAAAGAAATTATTTATGTGCATCCCCTCAAAGGCTGATCCATGCTCATTCAGGTCTTACAAGCAGATTTTGTATTATTTTAATTACTACCAAACCATTGCTTTCAAAACAAACTTGTTAATTAACCTCTGCTTATGTTCCGCAAGCATCTGCAGTGGTTTGTGCATTATTAACAATTTTCATATTTTATAGCTCTATGTTGTAAAAGGAAGATGTTATAGAAATTGTCATCAAAATGAGATGTAGTTGTTATGTAGATTCATAGATTGTTTTAGGGAAATGCTAAACATGATTATGTGTCAGAAGTAAAGAGAGGAAAAAAACGCACATACACACAACTGAATACTTGACAGGATGTGTCAATGTAATTTTGTATTTTTTTATCTTTATCAATAATAAAATGTATCTAGTACATTTTAGATGTGATAATAAAAAGTTTCATAGAATGCATTACATTTAGTTCAGTTTTAATTGGGTCCTATAAATTAGTGATAGTATTGAACCTATTGAAATTTAATTGTATCAATATTATCTATTACTATTAATAGAATTATTTGTAATAGATCAATTCTTTTCGATCTATCAAAAACTGCTTACAACAGAGGTCTTTTTTCATTTTGATATTTTTCTTTGGGATGATCACCAAAATTATCTGCAATTTAAGCTATGAAATTCATGTGCTGTTAGTGGTGCAAGAATTTGTATGTAAAGACTGCATATATTATTATTTTTGGAGAAATTTATGTAACTGAACCTTTCAAGAAATACATTCATATTTGGAATGAGATAACGTAGTTGATACTAACTTCCATTCAGAATTCACCATAATTTACTTTGAAATCTTTGAGGTGTTGCAACAAACAATCTTAAAGTATGCAATGAATGTTGCAATGTTGAAACTATGCAATTTTTGAATCTAATAAAATTCATACATAAACATGCCTTAATGAATTTAAAGTTGTATGATGTTTTCAGTGCTAATGTGTTTTGTCTCTGGTGTACTTCATATTGAGATACTTACTATACTGTTTGCTAAAAGACCTGTGTGAAGTGATTTCTGGTGCCTTTGTTGTTTTATCTGTGACATGTTCATTGTGAAAGAGAATTTGAAACGCGTACGGAATTTCAATCTGCCATTTTGGCTCTCCAGTAAAAGGGCATATGGATGACCATAATTACCTTTCTTTTCATGAATGTGAGTGTGGAGTTCAAAGAAAGGTGAAACAGCCCAAATGGTCTTAAAAGATGATGAAAATGGACAAGAAGCGACCTTTTGTGACATTTTACTTTTTCGCCCTTATAGTACGGTTAGTGAGAACAAAATGTAATTGTGCGCCGAAAAACGGCGAATTTTCGGCAGAAAATCTTATTGCCGGACCCTGGTAATGAAAAAGGTGATAAATCCTGTTGCAAAATATAGAAAAAAATCCTTTTAACATGTAGTGTAGCCAGAATCCATGTTTCGTGGGTCCGTAATACCGAAAACTTGATTGACTGCGAAATGTCTATCCGTCCGTCCGTCAGTGTAAGGCATAAACCCTTCAGCTGATTTTCTTTAAAACTGATATTCCCCGATTAATCTGAATAAACTCGAAGCTTCGCGGGATATTTTGATTTTTTATGGTGGCTCATGAAGGCTCAAAAGCATTTTCAAAATTTTCTCAAAAATAGCTCTAAATTTTTTGATCAAAATTTGTCTTCGGATAGCGTAAGGACACTTAAGAAAATGACGCAGGTCTCATGTTCTTTGAAATCCCAAATTTTTTGAAAATTGCAAGAGTGCAATTTTGGTGGGGAGTCTTCCTGCAAGTATATGAAATATTGAAGATGCAGATTTTTTTCCTTAGTAAAATCTGTTTCTTAACGACGAATCTTTAAAGAAGTTCTTGTTCAATTTTTCGAAAATGAGTAATTTTCGTGTCATTTAATGCAAAATATTGGCATTTAAAATAACGTTTTTTTTTCTTTTCTTTTAACTGCTCAGTTTTTTCTTCAATTTTTCCCCGAATAGAAGAAGGGATCCATAAAAGAATGGCGCGGGTCTCATTTTCGTTGAACTCTTTACATTTTCGATAATGTCAAATTTAGAAATAATTCGAGAAAGTATGTACTGTTGTAGCACTTAGTTGTTTTTTTGTTCAGTTTCCCTGGAAACCTTCATGCGTGAGATCGGTCGACGTGTTGACAAAAACGATTCTTGGTGTGAATATTAAGACTGAATTGTTGCTTCCAGCATCTAATCCAGAATTTAAGGAATTAGAGTTAAATGCTGTGTATAATTACTTGTAAAGTTGCATTGACAACATCATAATTACATGTGAAAACTGTTATCAAGCAAAGATGGCACTTAGAATTACAAAGAACTTACGTTGTTGTTTTTTAGTTTTCATTCCCTAAAATAGTTTTGTGGTGGCACTTCTATATATTTGCACCTAAAAGTATGTTCTCATGCACAGTTCTTTGAATTTTTGTAGAAAACATGTATGCATTTTTAAACATAAGTTGTCATTACTGTTATTTAACTTTTAGGAAATGTGTAATATGAATTATAATTTTCTCATTGTTGAAAACCATTAACGGCAAATGTACATCATCTAGAACTCGAGGGGATAACATCAGATTGACACATTCTAGGGCGGTAATAAATTCAAATTTGCTCTAAGCATTTCTTAAAATTTATGGCGAAATACAGTGAAAAGTTTCCTGTACAAAGAAGATGGGAAAACAAGACTGTTGGAAGGCAAAACTTCTAACTGCAGGAGACGAAAGAAGTGTGTAGGAGGCGAGTTGTGACCCTCTCCAGAGATCCACGTTCTCGTCAAGGAAATTGCATCAACCAGAGCCAGATTAACCGTTATGGGGCCCGTGATTCAATTCACTTCATATTCAACCCTAATTTTTGCTTAAGGACAGGAAAAATCAAATTTTGATTTTCTACTAAGAAATTGATGCCAAACAATACTTGTAAGCAAATATTTTAGCTGTGATGTATACTTTTTAAGAAAATTTCAGCAGTTCTTAGTCTCAGTAGGAGAAGATAAGTCACGCGAAAAGGCTACACTAGTATTTAACTTTTATTAACTAAATAAATTTTGGGCTCTTATCCATAATGCCGCTCGTGGGGAAATAATACTTCCTGCCGCGACAACATGGAGAACGATAATTTGAATAAGTATATTTCCCACTGAATTCTAGAAGACGTGCTCAAATAATGAAGTTACATTTATGCAAAACAAGGGGCCATCTTAACATTTGCTCAAAGGATCAGGGAAACGACAAAAAACCCGATCGAGATGGGCGTCGTTGACCCAGAAGCTGCGGTACAATACTTGTTGCGAGATGTTTAGATTTATACAGTCCAAATGGTAAATAATAAATTAAATATCGCTCTTAAAATTAATGTTACATACTTACTTTTGATGCTCAGTATAGTCTCTAATTTTGTAGAAACAGTTATTTAGCAGAAACGATTTTACTTGGGATTTAAACTTTTCTATCGAATTTAATCGTTTGAATGTTGTCAGGCAAAGTGTAAAATAATGTACATGTATTGTATGTGAATTTTGTGTAGGTAACTGTTGATACTGTCAACTGAAGAATATAATTACTACGTCGAATGTTAGAGTTATCGACATCGGCATTTGCTGAAAATACATTCCCGACCGCAAGTAAGTCATTTTTGACCAAAACCACTGATTCGTAAATCTATAGACAAGGTAATGGTAAAATTCCTAAATTAATAAAGAGAAGCTTACAAGAATTAGGTGTGTGGGATTTTATTTTGATTTCTTTGATCGATTTGAATTCTTTTTTGTAATCTAAAAGTCTGGGAGCTATGAAATACATTTCCCCAGAATATTATGCCCTATCTCAGGCAGGAATGAACATTTTCGAAATATACACGAGTAGTATGATGTCTGACCGAATTTGAAAGAATTCTTAACGCTTAGCATAATTTTGTGTTCAATTCATTTAAATGGACGTTCCATTTGAGGTTTGACTGACTTGAGAGATTAAAATTTGGATACCTTAGCATCAGTGAATGGTACACCGTTTATTTTCAATGGAGTACAGAATTGTTTATTTGAAATGGAAAACTGCATTGAAACCATTTTCTCTTATTTTGTTATTACGGAGCCAATTGTAAATAATTGATATTGTACTATTTACGGTTTATTGCAAAGAATATTCGTTTCATCCGCAAAGCAACCGTTCTTCCGTTTCGAATCGTCGAGGGCATATCGTTTACATATAGTAAGAAGAGAATAGGGCTAAAATCGATCCCTGCGGGACTCCACGTGCAATTGCCAAGAGTCGGAAAGGTGTGGACATAATGTTCCGTCATTCCACTCAGTGATCGTTGTTTAAAATACGAACATAACCAGTCTAGAGCAATCCCTCGGATTCCATATGAAGGTAAGCCTCTCTTTATTAAACTAGGGATTTTACCATTGCCTTGTCTGTTGATTTACAAATCAGTGGATTTTGTAAAAAATGATTGGCTTAAGGGCGGGAATATATTTTCAGAAAACGCCGATGTCTATTACTATAACACTCGACGTAAAAAACATATTCATCAGGTGACAGCTCATTACAAGAAATTCACACACAATACATGTACATTAGTTTATAACACTTTGCCAGATGACGTTAAACGATTAAATTCGATTTTAAATCCCAAGTGAAATCGTTTCTGCTGCAACTGTTTCTTGGTTAAAGAGACTAGCCACTGTTGCCGGATCGTCCATATATCTATCGTTATATTTTAAAACATTGTCAACAAGTTTGTAGTTGATTTGATTGTATTTTTTTATTATATTCCACATTGCTTGTTTTGTTATTTGAGTTCAAAATATCCTGATCGTGTTTCATGATTTTAGCCTGCCATGTGACTTTTCTTAACGATGATTTGTTTGTAGTAGTAGAGTAGAAAAACTTGAGGTACGTTATGATGCTTAGAAATGAAAGAAATAATTCTTTTGTTTTTACATGTTATACGTCATCCAAAAATACGTTATCCTTACGTTACCCAAAAATTGCTTTTCCATGAAATATTTCATTTTATTTTTTGAAGAGGAAAGCAAGTGTTAAAATGAAATGAAAGCGTTGAAAAAAGGAATTATATTTATAGTTTGTATCAACACTATTATACACCGCGACCCATGACTCCTGCAGCAAGTAATCAATGAATAATTTAATTTTACTTTTAGTGAACAATCTACTCATACATGTATTATTTATTGTCAGTGTTCCCATTTCTTGTAATGGTAAGAATTTGTGCATCGTGGTCACTGTATCCGAAATCGTTTGTTTCAATTTCATGTCGAGTAGTAGTTTTGTTAATTATAATTTGATCGATTGCCTTCATTGAATTTAGTGTGATCCGTGTAGGTACATTTATTATAATATCTAAATTGAAGGCATTAATGAAATTGAGAAACTGCTCTCTCTCTCTCTCTCTCTCTCTCTCTCTCTCTCTCTCTCTCTCTCTCTCTCTCTCTTTTCTCTTTCTCTTTTTTCTCTTTCTCTTTTTTCTCTTTCTCTTTCTCTCTTCTCTTTCTCTCTCTCTCTTTTTCTCTTTCTCTTTTTCTCTCTCTCTTTTTCTCTCTCTTTCTCTCTCCCTTTCTCTCTTTCTCTCTCTCTTTCTCTCTTTCTGCCTCTCTCTTTCACTCTCTCTTTCTCTCCTCTCTCTCTCTCTCTCTCTCTCTCTCTCTCTCTCTCTCTCTCTCTCTCTCCCTCTCTCTCTCTCCTCTCTCTCCCTCTCTCTGTATCTCTTTCTGTAACTCTCTCTTTCTCTCTCCTCTCTCGCTCCCTCTCTGTATCTCTCTTTCTCTCTCCTCTCTCTCTCTCCCTCTCTCTGTATCTCTCTCTATGTCACTCTCTCTCTCTCTCTCTCTCTCTTTCTCTCTCTCTTTCTCTCTCTCTCTTTCTCTCTCTCTTTCTCTCTCTCTTTCTCTCTCTCTTTCTCTCCCTCTTTCTCTCTCTCTTTCTCTTTCTTTCTATCTCTTTCTCTCTCTTTCTCTTTCTCTCTTTCTCTCTCTCTTTCTCTCTCTCTCAAGATTCGACCAGAAAATCAATGTTAAAATCTCCGCATACAGCAATGGATTCAAATGAGAGATTCTTAGCTCTGTAGCTCTCTTTGGAGGCCTGTAGATGCAAAGTAATATCATTTTTAGCGAAGGAAGATGTACAACAGAAATTTCAAAAATATTTTCAACGGAATACACATTTAATTCTGTGAAGGAGATAGAATCGATACTATTTCTAATATATATTCGGGAATCCCCATATGTAGGATTCCCTTCTCTACAATAATAGCCTACGAGGTAAAAGTGTGGAATTTGGAGATTGGATTTATTTAGGAGATAACAAATGTTCTGTAAAGCAAAGAACATCCATTTGATTTCAATCGCTGTGTTGAGCTGCCTCGATAAACTCAGTTTTATTTGAAAGGGATTGAAAATCATGGTGCATTCTTTTATCTTCTGCATACTTGCACCTACACGGATGTTTTTCTGCTTCATCTGATTGTAGTTGCTCTATATTTACTCCCTTTTTGCCTCGAGTGCGTGGTTAAAGGTTGTATTGTGTCCCAGCAGTGACAGGTCGCGAGGTAATTGGGCCACCAGATGTAGACGTAGAGGGAATGGAAGAATCGGGAGTAGGTTCAGAGGAGGAGGTAAGAGGGTTCGAAATAAGGGTAGGGGTGGAGAACGTAAGGAAGATCAAAGGAATGGGGTTTTGGCAGGAGACTGACTAGGACTGGCGTTGATGTATTGTGCAAGCTTGTTACCGAGTACATGTTTTCCAGCAATGTCGCCGGGTGTAGTGTTTTGCTGAGAGGAAATATTCTCTCTCAATCTGCGTGCGTGCGTGCGTGTAAAGTTGTGTCGAAGAAATAGAATTCCAAGTTTTCGATGCAAGAACAACTTTGGCCCCAATAAAACCGTTTTAAAAGTCGGTTTAGGGGCGCCACAAATCTCATAAACACATCATTTTGGGACCTTTTTCGCTACATTTTAGAAAATAACGAATAAATATTATTTAATGGTTACTTAATGGCTATTTTACTTAATGGTTACTTAATGGTTATTTAAAGGCTAACGGATATTTGGCTGAGATGGTGCCCACATTATCCCACAACAATTTTATGGTCATCAAACATTACTCATTTGACTCAGTGTGCCATATTAGTCCGAATATGGTCAATTTTACGTTAAAACCATAGAAATACTCACTTTTCAAATGACCTTAGATCTGTACGTTTTTATCCAAAATAAATCCAATTTTTTTGTAGATAAAATTAAAACTTGAAATCTCTGCTTAGGAACCTTGCTTCGAACAATGTAATTTTTTCCCTGCATTGGGCAAACATTGCGACGCGCGCTATCACTGTTAACGTCCCACATTTGAATTGCACTACCGTGTCTCATTGCGCAATATTGTCAGAATTGTGGATAAAATCTCTGTGCTTATCGAGCGCTCTGATAGACTGCATTGAACATATTTGTGGGGACATTAAACGGGGTTGGAATTTACTAGACTTTAAATAACTCTATATTTCATGCCAGAATCCTTGTTTTAAGGGTCCTTAATTCTGAAAAATCGATTGACGTCTGTCTGTTTGTCCGTGGTCAACTAGCGCCTAAACGGTTCAGCCAATTTTCTCCAAAATTGATGTTCCTTAATCGATCTGAACGAATTCGAGGCTTTGGGAGTTTGAAATGGATCTTTTGATTTTTGAGGATACTTTACATGAAGCGTCAACAGCTTTTTCTACATTTTCTCAAAAACCACAGCAATGATTTTTGATTAGATATTGGGTGGTGTGAATAAAAGGAAGAAAATGCTTATACTAGGAGATTTTACAGTAAATACTTACGCTTCGTCGAATGAAGTTTAAGTATTAGCTTTTGCTTGTAGTAAATACTACTTAGTAATATACTATAGTAATATATAATATAATATACTATAGTACTAATATACTATAGTAAATTCTTAAACTTGTAGTAAGTACTAGTATTTTCCAGCGTTTACTTAAAATGGTGTGAATAAAACTCTGCTTTTGCTTCATTTCACTAGTAAATACTGCGAAATTCTTAAGCACGGTGGTGATCGCACTTAAGTAAATTTCTTCTGTGAATTACGCGAGTGTGGATGTGTTTGAAACACCACAACACGTATATTCATGCTTGAATGTACGCATGAGGATATAATCATGTGATAATAATCATGGCGGCGTTCTTGAATTTACGAGCACCGAAAAACTATCGCCCTCGCGTTATTACATCTGAAATTTATTACCGGGAATTATTTAGATTTGATAAGGAAAATGTGGAGTGGCTAGCAAACGACTTCCTTGGCGAATCTACGGAGACAAGAGGAGGTGCTCTGACGAACGTGCAAAGATTGGAAATTTTCCTGCGTTTCGTAAGTGATCCAGGTTTTCAAATTGGAATAGGAAAAGACATTGGTGTTCATCGTTCCACAGTATCAAAGACTATTCAAAATGTTAATCAAAAAAATAATCGACAAGTCCTATATTTGGATAAAATTTCCAAACGGCAGTGATGTTAATTTTGCGCAGGCAGAATGGGCTCAACGTTTCAACTTCCCCAGCGCAATTTGCGCCATTGACTGTACTCACGTAGGAATTATGAAACAGTCTACACATAGAGATGAATACCTCAACCGCAAAGGATTTATGTCCATTAATGTTCAGGCCACTTGTAGTTCTAAGGAAGAGTTTACCAGTGTAGATGCCCAGTGGCCAGGTTCTGTTCATGATAACAGAATTCTGAAACGAAGCAAGCTGTATGATGTAATGAATCGCCAACGAAGTGATGCTGTGCTACTGGGAGACAGCGGATATGGCATTACGTCTTGGCTATTAACACCATTCAGAGATCCACGAACGCCACAAGAACGTGCTTATAATTCTCTTTTTAAAAAGGAAAGAGTGATTATAGAAAGATGCTTTGGGCAACTGAAAAGATTTCCCATATTGCAAAGCGCAATTCGTGTCAAATTATCGATGGTGCCATCAGTAATAGTAAGTTGCATTGTACTTCACAATGTTGCCAAGTATCCCAAGGATCCGGAACATCTACCAGAGAATGAAGTTACAGATGATGATGATGATGATGATGATGATGATGATGATGATGATAACTGAAAATTCAAATGACCCAGATGAACATTTGATACGGCATCGCGGGCAAAGGAGGAGAGAAGAAATAAAACACGTCATCTTCAATCAAAATCGATAGTTTTTATTCAATGAATATGCCAAAATTTGATGCACGTTCTTCTCTCTGAATTTGCATTCGAGTTAATTTTAACTGTTCCAAAAGAACAAGTCTCCGTAAATGACTATTGCTTAAATTAACTGTTTCATCAGTTTCTTGAAGTAACCTCTGTTTCTTTTGTGGCGGGGGTGGTGGTGTAGGAGATCGCCCAGGGATCGAATTACTTATGTTTGGCTGCTCGTGTGAAATTTCAGAAGCAGCATCTGCCAGTCCTACGGAGATGCATCCTATAAATAATTACATTCATGAATGTAATGAATACAAAATTAAGTTTAAATAAATATTGTAAATGATTCTCGTTTAAATAGTTTTAACATACCTGGTACTTTATCAAAAACGGGATTCTGTTCCCCAGCAATTAATCCATACAATTTATTTTCCCACGTCCTTAAATTAATATTTTTATTCCCAGTCGCCTTCATGTCAGTTTTCTTTTTTACCTCAGTCTTCATGTTATTTATTTTCTTTTTTATTTGTTTCACAGTGACCGGTTTTCCACTTATGTTTTAATATTCGTGCACAATAACTCCATATGCAGTGTCCTTTTCGGTCTTCACACTTGGGAGCTGTGATACTATACTGTACTACTATACTATACTGTACTGATTTATACTGTGATACTATACTGTGATACTATACTGTGTGTGATACTATACTGTACTTCTCTAACAAATTCACAAAATGTATTTGAGAAACATTCTCATTTTCCACGGCTTCGTCCGACGAACTTACTTTTAACCAAGAAACAATAGCGTAAACCACACAACTCAACACCACAATACAAATCTAACCTCACAACACGCAGCGTGCGAGATCAGTACACAGAGGGCGCTCGGCTTGTTACCCAGCATTCCCTAACAAGTAGTTACTTATTTTCCCAGCATTGCCTACATAGTAAAAGCATAAGGTTATCCACACCAAATTAAGCAAATGCTTTTACTAGATACTTTGACTAGAAGTAAATGCTTTTACTAGTTACTTTAACTAGTAGTAAATACTTCGTTTTGCCGACCTGGATGGCCGAGGTGGCTAAGAGCGAGTACCGACTCAGCGCTTCGGTCCGAAGGGTCGCGGGTTCGAGTCCCGCCTTGGGCATGGCTGTTTGTCCCTTGACTTTGTGTGTGTGTTGTCGCGGAGGGCCTCGCGTTCTGCTGACCCCAGATCAGAGGAGCCCGCAAGTGTTTGTCTAGTGTATGGTCGAATATGCGTCACTTCGGGACGTAAAGGGCAACCGGCTGTCGGCTGGATACAAGCCCTAGGGGAAAAAAAATACTTCGTTTTTATTCACACTGCCCATTGTCCTCGGATAGCATAAATAACTTCAGAGAATGGTGCAGGTGTTATGTTCGTTGAAATCTCTGATTTTTCGTAAATTGCAAAAGTGCAATTTTTGGGCGTCTTGCTACAACTACAATATTGCATAAAGAGATTTTATTCCCTAATGAAATCTGTCCTTTAAGGCATCTTTAAATAAAACCATATTCAATTTTTCGAAAATATGTTGTGTCGTTTACGTGTAATTTTGCGTGAAATATGAAGTAGGTAAACATTTTGATTAACAATTTTTTCTCAAAGCCCGCTCCAAATTTTTTCTGTGAATTTTCTCCTCATACGTTATAAGGGACAGTAAAAAATATGGTGCTAGTCCCATTTTCGGTGAACTCGCCGTTTACTCGAAAACTGCAAAAAGTTAACTTTTCAAAGCTACAAAAATTGTTGATGGAAACTTTTGCCTTTGACTAAGTCTGTTGAACAAAAATGAGCTCTTTAAAGGGGTCACGTAGAATTTTTTTAAAAACTTGTAGATTTCGCGTAATTTGTGTCTGAAGTTTCTGCAATTTCGAAAAAACAAATTCTCAAAAACCGCTACAAAAGTTTCCTTTAAATTTTCTCCTCATATGTATCAAGGGACGGTGAAAATTTTGATGCTAGTCTCACTTTCAGTGAATTCTCCGTATTTTCGAAAATTGAGAAAATTGCGTGTTGGAAATATTGGCTTGAGACAATTCCATTTTTAAGCGCCAACCTGAGAATGTTATGGCGTTTCTGTAGCATAGTGGTATGGATGACGGCGAGTTAACTTAATTAGACAGCTTTTTCCACAAACTTGAAACGATCTTCTGGTTCATTTAAGCTCATTTCATTGCGACGGAATTAACGTTCGAAGCACCGAATTCCGCTACTCGCTCCACCTACTCTCGCAGCAATGAAGTTTGTGTGACTTGGTCGCATTGATGGAGGTCGCATGGTAGGATAGAAGCGAATTTCTCAGTGATGGTTCATCGAACGATTAAATAAGCTTTTAATGTCTCTCACATCTCGCTGGCGTGAGTCAATGTCGCTGACCCAGGAAGGGAGACGGGACATGGAGGGAGGGCTGCTAATGCAACGTCGAGGAAACGCAGGCGATGGTATTCTTTCTCGTGAGCAGGTGAGGAAAGGTAGTAAGGATATGTGATCCGGGAAATTCGAAAATTTGCAACTCAATACCGATTGTCTCCAAGCTTCACGTCTGAAGATAAGGTCAAACGTTTCTTGAGTTGACAAGTTCAGTGAGGGCGACAAAAGTAATTTATAATACTGTCCGACTACTGATAACTGGGATGACGTACATCGAATGATAGAGCACACTGGAAGAATTGTTTCTCTCAGTCTTTTCTGCTTGCAACGAGGACTAGTGGAGAGTTATCCAGGTACAGCGAGGGTTATCGAGTTACCTCTTTCTCGAGCACGTTCTCAAAGGAAGTTTTGGGGACAGGAGTCTCGCGGAGCCTTTCTCGCATATGAGAACGGGAGAGAATATGCGACATATGACCACCGTGCCAATGCTTTTCCCTTCCTTTCTGCTTTTTTTCTTTCTGGGGGACTGACTTTGCGTTTTGATGGAATTTCCGGGACTTCGGAGCGGCCGCCCCATGTGTTTTGTGCTCTGTGTTTAATCCGGACCTGGCCTCAACCATCGGCAGAAGTATGTCTACTAAAACCGTCATTGAAATGCGTGACCTCTTGGATGTGTGGCTTGAAAGAAGCCGGATAAATAAGAGGACGAGTTTCTCTTTTTCTTTGAAGCTTAAAAATTACCCTCACGTCAATGATCCACATATCAAATCCAGTCTCCCGGATCCTTTGAGCAAATTTTGAGATGGCCCCTTGTTTTACTTCTGGACATAAATGTAACTTCATTATCTGTGCACGTCTTCTAGAATTCAGTGGGAAATATAATTATTCAAATTATCGTTCTCCATGTTGTCGCGGCAGGAAGTATTATTCCTTGACGAAGGACATGATGAGTCCAAATCTATAGCTGATTTACCATCAAAAATAGATTTTATTACATCGGAGTGAATATTTTGTTAACAATCCTTAAAAAAATGCTCATTTTCTTTCTGTATTCAAAATTCAAATAATATATGGCTTAGGGAAGGGATCACAGAATTATAAAACGTGCACAGAATTCCCTTCTTCCCGTAGGACGTCACACACATTTTTTGTTTTTGACGTAAAATAAATAAATAAAAAGAAATATGGAATTCTGTCATCTTGACAGTTAAATTTTACGAATCGGAAAAACGGAAATTAGTATGGCGTAAGCCAAATACTCTTGACTAACTTAGCCTGGCGCCTCCAACGGGCTGGCACATTCATATTGACAATTTTGGTGTGCTGTACAAATTCATATTAAAAATAAATTTTCTAGCAAATTTGCATGGATAGTCTATTCTTAGAAATAGAGAGTTACATTAAAAATATCGATAGACTTTACAATCCCCATTTCATTGCCTTAGTGGGTTTAACTATCGCCAATACAAACTAGTGGTGCAACAGAATGGCACAGACTTTCTCGTACTAGTTAGTATTCTAATTTCTTTGGTCCGCGCTGGCTTTTCCTCTTACCTATCCTCTAACCAGCTCCCATCTATCGCCAACCAAATTCCTTTGATATTGTCTCAACTTTTCAGTTTCCTAATTGTAGAACCGACATATTAGTTTAAGAATATTAAATAAGAATAAAACCTCGTCCTAAATGGCAATTTTCATTGAAAAATTTGTAGCCGTTTTTAAGGAAATGGCGTTTAAGCGTTATTGTAAATGAAAAATTTGAAACTCTTTTGCACCAAATATTTTTTAGTTTTCGAAAAACTTCTTTAGAAGTCGTTTCAAGAACTTTAACTCCCATATGCCATTGTGTTTACAAATCGCTGTAAATGGATGGCCATTGTGTTTACAAATCGATTTTCCGCAGCAGTACATACTTTCTGTATACTACATATATATACACCGTATACGTACGTAAACGATAAAGTAAAAACACTATTGTCAATATAATGAATCATATCCTAAGAATTCACGTTGTGCCAGAAAGGCAGTATATAATTTATAGCCTTCCAGCTCTTTAGGCGCCTTAAAACCAACAAAAGCGTTTCCCCCTACAACTCTTACAGAATATTTTTGAATGATTCGGCTAAAAGTAAAGCCAATTGATTCATCTGGTCGACATCAGTCGAATGTTTTCACCTAGGTAGATGACTTTAAAATTCTCCAAAATGCGTTTTATGAGCTTAACCACCCCCACACAAGTTTTTTGATAATTTGTTGCAAAATTAGGATTAATTGTTAATCTGATGAATAAATCCCTAGTAGTTCAGGTGAATGACCTAAAGAGAGAATAGTCATTCTGAGAGTTCCCGCAGGTGCTTTACAACCATTAAAAAACTCGCGTTTTTCTAATCGTTCCAGAATATCCTAAAGAAAACTCTCTAAGAATTGTACCAATCGATTTGTCTCGTCGAGAGGAATCGCATGAATCACTTCTTTAGGTACCGTAAATTACTTCTAACGCAATAACTACTTGGCTGTCCGGCGACGCCGATGGCGAGGCTGAGGAATGTCACAGAATGGCGACGAATTCTTTGGCACCTGCACCTAGGACGCGGGATCTACCGGACAGCCAAGTAGTTACTGAAACCGGCCGCGGAAGTCTACGCTGTCATTTACCCCAAACGCGTTTTAGTTGCTTAAAACACATTTTTTTTAGAGAAACTTCTTAGAATCTTGTGAATGGATCCGCAAAAATGATCAGTTTCCCTCTAGGATACCGAAACAACTCATTTGTCTCGATTGATGAAGGGGTCTAACCGTGAGTGACGGACGAATAGAGGTTACACGAGTACTATTAAAGGATAAAAGGGTGGATTTAGACTAATAGTAAAGCATGGTGGCGGTTCAATGATGGTATAGGGCTGCATATCAGCTTAAGGAGTGAAAAATCGAGAATTTTTAGAAACTACAAAGAATAAGATCGTAAGAAACTAAAGAAAAACTTTAGAACCCGTGTACACAATTTAGGTATGGAATCATTCTACAGGTTTTTCACAGGAATACGATCCTCAAAATGTGACACGCATTGTAAGACTACGGTTAGCACTCCGAAGCGTCTGCACTCACCCCCCCCCCAGTCTCCTGTTCTGAATCTAATACAGAACCTGAGGTAAAAACGTGAAAAAAATAAATTGTTGTGCTACAATAGCACATACTTTCTCACATTATTTCCAAGTTTTGCTCTGTTCGAAAATCACATCGAAAGGTGACCTGCACTATTTTTTGTTGGCTTTGCTCTAATTGAGAAAATGGAGTTTGGAGCCTTATTTTAAAAAAAAATTAAAGTTGCCTTCAAGCACAAATATCCGTTTAGTTGGTTCAGGGCATCAATTGATGCCACTGTAATGCCTCTGTCCGGGAGGTCCTAGTGTACGAGTCCCGATGGTGGCAGGATTTTCGACAAGAACTGGATAGCTGGGTCGATTTTAACCGCTGTCTGGAAGAGAATTCTAGCGGCCGGCTTGGTAAATTTCTGTGGTTTCTCCGATCAATACCAGACGAATGCCTTAGCAGTACCTTAACAAGCGGGCTACGGACTACGCGCGATCTTTCCTTCCTCGTCTTATACTTACCCCTTACTTACACATATTATGCACTATACTTCTAGTTCTACACATGTCGGGAGCTTAGAACTCGTCCCGACTGGGGCGGTGCACCACTGGTTGGAGTTGCCTGATTGGGGAAAATCCCCGCAAGTTGGCATGTAGGTCGGCACCGAATCTCGCCATCCAGCGGAGGGAGATCACTGACACCCCTTGGCGATAAAGAACATGCACTACACTTACGAGACTAATAAACAAAGCAGTTTACACTTCGGAAATCACCAGTCAATCTATCAAGCAAGCAATAATTACGTGAAAACTAATATTTTTTCAAACATTGATTGAACTTTATTTTAATTAAGTATTTACAATTAAATAGCCATGTATACGCGCCTTTACCTAACGATTTTACGGACGCCGAAAAGAGTTTGCCCTTCGCTGACACGTAGCGTTCCGCTCTGTACATAGAAATCGAAACTGAAACCTCGTATCGTCAATGTTAGTAATTCTATTTATTTGTTTTGTTTTCTTGCGTTGATATCCTTACATGTGTTCATCTGTTTGTGTATTGGCTTGAAGCGTAACACATTCTTTCTTTGTTAATAACTTGGATAGCAATAGAATAAAATTTGCTTCTACTCGACAAAGGCATGCAGCTATTGGTCAATCAATTGAGCTCCCGGGCGCCTCTGGCGCGACCGACGAACAGACACGTGCTACCCCCCTTCCCCACACACATCTATTTTCAAGTACGTAGAGTGAGGTTAACTGATCATGGAAGATAACAGCCTCCCCATCTGAAATGTAGTTGGAGGGAAATTTTGTTTTAATTTGTTCTAGAATTAGTTGAGGATGCTCCATTGCACATTTGTAATTATGTCGCTAAAGGTTGTTGCCCACTGTGGAGTTAGTTCACTCATTAAATTTGAGTAAGGCAGATGAGTAAGGCAGAATTTTTATCGACAATTTTATTGAATTTTATTGAACACTTCAATATAAATAATAAATCAATAAATATCTTATACCTATATAAGTCAACATTTTAGAAGGAAGTGCCTACGCGGTTGATTGAGCCAAAGGTTTTGGGGTAGTTGGGGAGTGCTCTAGTTAATTCCTCAGAAATCTTTCGTAAATAACTTTTTTTTCTCATTTAGAGTTGTAAATGTCCACAATGATAGCTGCAACAAACAACTAACAGGATTATTCAGAGGAGCACCGGATAGACGGATCAATGATAACCGTTGCCGCTGCAACGTCTCAGATCGGAAGGTCCGAGCTTTGACAGTGTCGGATTTTCGTCACTAGCTATATAAGTAGGTCGAATTCAGCCGCAGTCTGGAGAAGAATTCTTGCGGCCGGCTGCTCGTTTGTTCTCCGTGATTTCTCTGGTTAATACTAGGCGAATGCCAGAGTAGTTCTTTATCAAATGGAGCATTGACACGCGCGACCTTCCCCTCTATATTCTTGTTCCATCCTCTTCAAATACACATACCCACACATACAGAATTACACTTACATGCTTTACACTGTCACACATCGGAAGTCCAATCGGAAATTTACAGCTGTTCCCGGCTGGGACGGTGCCCCACTGAATGAAATACCTGAAAGGCGAACACCCGGCAATACAACGTGATGGTCGATGGCGAACCTCACGTTCCAGCGAAGATTTAAGTTCCAGCATTGTTAACTACTGCAACTTTGGAAAAATTAAAAATTATTTATTCTTTTATTGAAATTAAAACAAGTAGTACTTGCGTATAAATTATTTGTAATTAACGAATTAGGTTCTGGACATATTGATCTCTTTTAGATAAAGGAACTTTGTGCAGTAGGGTAGTTCAGTTAATTGAGCAGTTTTTGCTTGTTTTACATTTTTAATTGTTACATTGGTAATTTTTTTGCAGGTTCATATAGCAGTGAACGGAAACGGGTGGCGAGTTAATCCACGAACCTAAGTTTCAGTCTCGGCGCGGAAAAAAAAAAGTTGTTGGTTGGAAATGCTTTTGGAGGTTCATGTATTGCGGAACCGTTAAAAATAATACGAGAAAGTACGCGCTATTGCAGCACCACTAGCCTATCTTGCTTTGAGAAACCTATCTGGAAACTATCAAGGTGAACCACTCAAGGTTATACTGCATTGAAAATCTCTGCGGAAGGATAAGAACGGTTAAGAAACGCTTCGTACCTCCATTTTTATGGAAATGGTCTTACATTATTTTGTAATTGACTCTTATACAAGTAAAACAGGAGTTGTTTTATTTTGTTAAAACAGCCTTTTCGCATTCAAAAACGTGACTACAAATTATAAAAGTATTATTTAAAAATATGTGTAAGAATATATTTTTTTAATTCTCTTGTAAAATTACTGTTTTCGAGATAAGAGGTATTGTTTCATAAGCGTCGCTAGTAGTATTGGCATCTCTAGGAATTCACCTTGTAAGAAAAAAAATTGATTCACAACTTAAATTTTCTCCAGCGAAAGAATGTTTGTGTTTATAAGAAGTTACGAGAATACGGTAAGAAACTGAATTGCGACACTTCACAATCCCTATAACTTGTACTTATCAACGTGATTTGCGAGCACATAACTAAAATATGGGTGCATATTACAAAAGAATTCACTGGTGTAGCTGTAAGAAACAAGCCCGAGAATGTGAAGAAACGAGTTGAATATAAGCATCAATATTACAAAAAAATACTTGCGATAGGTTACAATAAATTATATAACTTAATGCATATTAGTAAAGTTTTGATGTTAAATTATTTATCAAAACGTAATATTTAAATCACTTTTCTTTTAATTCTTTTATTTGTGCGTATGGTACCTTCAAATGTGGCGTAAAGCAAAACTGTTTGCATATAGTGGTTGCATCGATCTTAATACTTTGTGGACAATAATGTACACACAATTTCTTTTAAAGACATTGCTTATTCGTCCGCAATATATGAAGGCAAAAATACTCTTGGTCAAATTTAAGTGATGATGTATTCTAGATGTAGAGGACTGCTGCGGTCTGAGGTGGACTATGGTTTCCATGACAACGCGCACAAGTAAATCGATATTTGTTCGGCCTTATAGTTTTACTAGTGATACACAACAATTGATGTAATTTCATTTAATATTCATATAAGGAGTCGTTAGAAAAAGAATCATACTTTGAAGGTCGGAAGCCGTTGAAACTGCAAGGTAAAACTGCTACAATGTGTCTTAATATTCATATTGAAACGCACTGTTTTTTTTTATCATTGTACAGACAGGACTATATTGATGTGTTATATGTATAATACGTTTGTATAGAACACATTTACTTTCGCCGGCTATTCTTTATGATGTTAAAAAGTATGAAGCTTCGGCTATATGGACATCATACTTGCTTTTGTTATTGTAATGTGAGTATGCACAATTGTACGAGCAGAATAATGGTACGAACTAGTACTTATCTCTTCCCGAATAATAGAAAACTATTTGCAAACGAACTACCGATTTTCTTTTATAATATTGCTAACAAAATAGAAACCCACATCCCCGGCTCTACTTCTATGTCAATTAACAAAAGATGAGTTCAACAAAACGTGCGTATTCAGGTGTTCCATACCAGGTAGAACTAGAGGTGCTACAGGATGGCACAGACTTTTTCTCGTAGCAGTTTTTCTAATTTCCTTGTTGTGGACTCAATTTAAGGCCTTGCTCCAATCTCTGGTCAACTGCCATCTATCGTCGCACAAAGTAATTTTTTTGACATTTTTCAACTTTTCTGTTTCTTAATAGTAGAACCGAAATATTACTTTAAGAATATTAAAGAACAGTAAAATCTCGTCCTAAATAGAAATTTTCGTTGAAAATTTTGAAGCCTTTTTAAGAAAATGGCCATTAAGCATTACTAGAATGCGAAATTTGAAGCTCTTTTTCACAGGAATCTATTGAGTTCTCGAAAAATTTCATTTGAAGTCCATTGAAATACTTCCACTCACAAATGTAATAATGTATACAAATCGATGGAAATGTGCATATTAACGGCGTGAAAGATATTTCAAAAAATTACATTTGTGTAATAATTGAAAAAACAAAAGAATACACGAAAATTAACTTAACATCGTATTAAACAGTGCAATTAGCACTATTTATTGGAAAAAATTGAAGAAAAAATTTGGAGCCATTTTTGAGAAAATGGCGCTTAAGACACAGATTTTTCCTTCAAATAAAATTTGTTGCCCATGAATAGTTCTTTCAATAAGATCATATAGATTTTTTTGAAAATTTTAGTAGTTTTTGTGCAATAGAACGTGCAATATTTGCAATTTTAAAAAGTAATGACATTTTAAAATAATTAAAACAAGATTTTCTCAAAAACGGCTCCACATTTTTCTTTAAATTTTTGGCAGGGATAGTGCCCAATCAACCCTATCCGATGACATAAACGTTATATTGCGCTATTCTTTTGATTTTTTCAAAAATTACAAAAATATAATTTTTTTGACTTGTCTGACACGTCGGTAATATTTACATTAGAAAGAATTTCTTCACATTATTAGATTTATGAGTAAATGTGCTCAAAATAATGTCAAATAATTTGTCTCGAAAACTAAACAGTTTTCTGTAAAAATTAGCTCAAAATTCCGAATTTTCAGAAACGCTCAAACGTCATTTTCTCAATGATTTTTTGATTAATTGTTAGTAATTCTGGGCGCGTAAACTACTGAGGTTATTAGTCCCATACGTGTAGTGCATGTTTTTTTCATCGGTAGGTGGTGATGACCTTCCTCTGTTGAATAGCGAGATCCGGCGCCGACTCACCGTCGACTAGCGAGGTTTTCCTTAACCA
>BLKR01005556.1:0-45000 GCA_011170035.1 Teleogryllus occipitalis | reverse complement strand
TCGAGACAATGTGGTGCGAGGCCCGGCCAAGAAGCGCAGGGGCGAGGGGGCGAGGGGGCGAGGGGGCGAGGGGCCGAGGGGCCGAGGGGGCAGACGAGGCGTATTGAGTGGTGGCTGCGCAGCCCTACCTCAAATATGGGCAGCTCGGCCGGCGCCGGAAAATTTCCAATACAGCGCACTGCAGCCCGCAGCGAGATCCCTGACCCGCCAACCCCCACCCGCACCCCCATCCCCAACCCTGTGGGTCTTTGCTTCGCTTAACTTTGCCTGGGCCTTCCTTTTCCCTTGTTGCGAAGCGTACTTCGCGCCCAAGACTGGTTTACGTATGTCTGGGAATGAGAAAATTCCATTTTGTTGTTATTGTTGTTGTTGAATGTTTGTGGAATAGATGTAAAACTCTTATGCTCTTATTACATTAGTATTACAAAAGTTAATACAATTACATTTTGAGACAAAAATATTTATTCTAGAACACTATTTCGAAATTTGTGGTTGTCAAGTAATCTTCCTTTAAAAATGTACTCCAATCCCGATGGCCTGATTGATATTCTTTGGTGTATCGATGTGAGTATATTTTTCTGTATTTGTATCAGTAACTTAATTTTCATACATGAACAGCTGAACAAGAATTTCCTTGGCACTACTTTGGCGTGTAAATTATTGAAGATTATTAGCCATCAGATATATTGTCAGTAGACATTTCGAATATTTTAGGAGGTTACATTGTTTCAAAGAAAATGCAGTACCCTGTTGAATATAAACTTAAAAATCTTAGTCCATTAACAAGTTTCTTTAGACTCTCCTTCTATGAATTGTGAGCATCCGAATTTTTAGTGAATAATCACTCTTCTGTAAAGAAGCTTTGAAAATAATTCGATCTTTCAGAAAATCTCGCCTGGGGCCTGTTGCTACGCAACGCAGCCAAGCACACAAATGAGCGCTTGGGAACAAATCATGGCCACCTCTCTTATCAGTTTTGGGTCGTTGAAGGTCTGCATTCACGGTTTCCTTTTAAAATTAAAAGTTACATTTCAGATAATGCTATTGGAATAAAAATCGAATTGTCAATCGTAATTGCTGGTATTAGCCATTAAGATAAAACTGAAAATATTAGAAATCCTATCCATGATAGAAAATTAATTCATGGAGCAAAAGTGAAAGACAAAATACAGTGGTGAAGATCTTTCCCTTTGTGATTTTGCTTATCCAATTCTTTTATCTTCACAAAAAAATTCGAAATAATTCTTAATTTCTTGACAAGAAAAAAGTAAATGTGAAATAGAGTCTTTGATTATTGCAATTTATTTGATGAAGGTGTATTGTAACAATAAGTGACAACCAAGTAATTGCCAGCAACACAAAATTCTGGTTTCAAAATCTGGAATCTCGAGAGGCATGCAGTGCTGGTTGAGAGTATGTGGTAAAAATCACACCTGCTGCTGTAGGTCCAAGTCAATGGAATTGATAGCAGGAAAATTAATGAAAACGTGTTTGGAAATTACTGAAAACACGGGAATATACTGAAGACACTACACTCAAACAAGAGTTCAAAATATTCACATGATATATATTGATTGGTCTGTACGGAAAAGTAACAATAAATTTCGCGGAGCAAAAGGAAACGTTTTTTACACATCGTTCCGAATGGGTCATACTAGATACATTTTTAAATACTGTTGGTTTAATTTCGTGATTCGAATAATCACGTTCAATATTCGACAATGGCAACAAAATAGCACGTATATGTTGGTCATTAATCGGCTAATTATTTCACTAATGGTATTGTGGTTTTATTATAGTATTATAGGCCACTCACGTAATTACAACCAGTGACATTCAAGAATCCGTCTTGTATTAGGCGATTGCAATTATATTCCTTTTTGAAATTATCTCTTTTTTTCTTATCCATTTGGTATCATTACCTCCACATTAATGAACAGATCGTATAGCAGTTGAACGTTGTTGTTTTGACTTTCATAATTCAATAATTGACGTGATTGTTTCCCCATAGAACACGGATAACGATTTAGATTAACAGAACGGTCATATTTTCAAGATACAGTGGTTTTGACTGGATAATAAATTTAGTACGATTTACTTAATTTATTATCGCGAACTTTTTTATTAATTAATCCCTCGCTTTCTTCGTAAAATAGAACTAAAAAACACTGGAGGTTATGAGCTTCTAGATAAAATTGATGAACTCAGAAACATTCATCGTATTACCTATGATTTGTTTTGAAGATAAGGAAAAATATCTTTAAAGTAGGAATCAAACCGTGAACAACGAGCGTCATTATTTTTCGTATTATGAAGACTACTCTTAATTTTTTTACAGTACTTCTGATTTAGTCAGCTCAGTTATTTTGTTGTCCTTTAATACAAAATTTTTCCTTCGTGTACTGAAATATTACATTATAATAGCAAAAATAAAATGCAGGGTCATTCAACGACCATTGTATCAAGTTCATTTAGAGACTTGTTTAATAAAAAAAACATAGAATATTGTGCATCTGAATTCAATTCATTCCCAATCATTTATTCGTTGTGTTATTCGTAGTAAACCTTTATAACCCCTATTCTTCCACAAAGAATGCCCTCCACGGGAACGCAAATCCACAAACAAAGCGAATCGATGCTTAAACAACACAGCGACACGCGTCGCCAAGTGCACGTGCCATCAGAGCTCCCAATCTCTCCCCTGCAGCGCATAATCCCAGCGAATGACGTCGAAGCGGCGAACGCCCTCCTGGAAAGTGCAGTAGCAACCGAACACGCGCCTCCACCAACCCGACAGCATCACCATCTCACCCCGCCTCTCGTCACGTTCCAACGGTTCGCGAAAATAACGAAGCAAATCCCTCAAATTCAATCAGAAAAATCCCCCGACCGCCGCCGCCTCCACGCTGCCGCCGGCGGCGTCGCCAGAGCATTCATTTCTTTCGCTGAGAGCGCTCATTTTTGTGTTTGCATTCGTTATTGTCCGAGCGGGAATATTTATTTGTATTATTTCCAGCGGCGAGGGGACAATGGCGTCGCCGACGGCGGGCGGCCCCACAATGCGCGGGGCGGGGAGGAGAAGAATCGAAGCGATATTATATACGTCACTACAATGGAACGCCGGGCGGTGAGGTTGCGAGGCGGGGGACCCAATGAACTGGCAAGTGAGCCCCGCCCGCGGGGACAGCCAGCGTTTAATACTGAGTCCCCGACCCGCACTTCCTCCTGGCGGATGGGGCTTCCGTCGTTACGTGCCGTCCCCGCTTCCGCGCCCCGCCCCGTCCCGCCACGCCCTCCGCCACCTCCACACCCCTTCTACCGGAAGCGGTAGCTCAGTGCATCAACTGATGTCACTGCAGCGCCTCTGACCGGGAGGTCCTAAGTTCCCACTCCCCACGGCGGCAGGATTTTCGACACTAGCTTTTCAGCTAGGTGGAATTCAGTCGTTGTCTGGAGGAGGATTCTAGCGGCCGACTGCTCTGATCGGTAGTTTTCCGTGGTTTCTCCGATCAACACCAGGTGAATGCCGGAGCAGTACCCTACCGAACGGGCCACGGACCGCACGCGATCTTTCCTTCCTCTTCCTTGTCCTCTCCTCTCCCCTTACACACTCACACTAACATGTACTACACTACCACATATCCCGGGAGACCGGTCGGGAGCTTACAGCTTGTTCCGGCTGGGGCGGTGCCCCGCTGGTGGGAGAGTCCTGATTAGGGGGAAACCCCACTAACCGACGGTAGGTCGGTGCCGGATCTCGCCATCCAGCGGGGGAAGATCACCGCCAGAGAAAAAAACATGCACTACACTAACGGGACTAATGACCAAAGCAGTTGACGCGCACGAAAACACGAAAAAATCAATCAATCAATCCACACCCCCTTCTCGCCCCGCCATCTCCTGTCAGGCTTCCCTCTCGTCTCCCCGCGTCCGCGTGCATTCGCCGGTCGTCTCCCGATATTTCACTGTTTCGTTCCTCGCACCAATGCTCATTGAGCGCAAGATGTGGGTTTTCTCTATTTTTTACACTGTTTTTCAGGTTAGGTCTTCTCGATTCTTCGTCAACTACAGAAATCCTCACATTGTGGTCGACAATCTGTACGCACATTCGTCCAGTCGTCTTCGCTCAGGCTGCTTGCCGTCACCTCCATTATTTGCCCTTTCCTTTTCATATTCTCTACTTTATTACTCCCATTTCGTTATCTCTGATTCCACATTCGGGCGTCTGCTCCATTCCACGCGTTTCATTTCGTTCGTTCTCAGCGTTCGGTTTTCCAGTATTTGCTCTCCCAGCTTTTCTCAGCGACTTTCGCTCTTTTACCATGATTCCTGACTTCACCGTGCTCTTTTCACCATGCTTCCCGAAGCACTAAGCTCGATGATAGACTTCGTGCTTTCCTTTCCCCACTACGGCGAGTACAGGGAATAAGTATGGGGCGAACTCGGGAATACGTCTGGGGAGATAACGCCACACTTATTTCTGGGTTCGCCTCTCACAACTCTCCATGTCATGATTCTTCTCCGTATTTTTCGTCCCGTTGAAAGCTTGATGTTTCTACACACAGTCCTCTCTCTCGACGTCACAGCTATTCCGCACCGCGTCGTCCTCACTCCATCAGTGTCCCATTCTCCCTTTCCCTTCTACCCGCGCTCCGGGTCCGCCCTGCGCCGGTTCCCAGCAATAACCGCCTCTCATTACAATTGTGTTCACGCGGGACAGCCTTAATAGAATCGGCGATATTTATACTATTTGTAGACGATCGGCGGGCGGAACACGAGTGTGAATTGACGTGATGGGTTTGCCGCGCGCGGGCATCGATCGCGATTTATTCAGCCACCGTGGCAGTACACGCTGCGCTTCGTTGGCACCGGAATTAAATCGCGAAGAGGTGGTCAGTTGTGGGCGCAGGCCAAGAGCACGTCCACCCGCCCACCCGCTCAGCCGCTCACTCACTCACTCACCCGCTCACCTCGCTCACCCGCTCACCCGTCCACCCACCCACCCGCTCACGCACCAACCCGCCCGCCTATCCATCCAAACCCGTCCTTCCATCCCACCCCTCCACCCTCCGTGGCGCCTAACCATCCATCCGCCTACCTGACCCTCCACCCGCACACCCGTCCACCCGCCCACCCGCTCACGCACCAACCGCCCACCTACCCATCGAAACCCGTCCTTCCATCCCACCCCTCCACCCTCCGTGGCGCCTAACCATCCATCCGCCTACCTGCCCCTCCACCCGCTCACCCGTCCACCCACCCACCCGCTCACGCACCAACCCGCCCACCTACCCATCAAACCCGTCCTTCCATCCCACCCCTCCACCCTCCGTGGCGCCTAACCATTCATCCGCCTACCTGCCCCTCCACCCGCTCATCCGTCCACCCACCCACCGCTCACGCACCAACCCGCCCACCTACCCATCCAAACCCGTCCTTCCATCCCACCCCTCCACCCTCCGTGGCGCCTAACCATCCATCCGACTACCTGCCCCTCCACCCGCTCGCTGACCTACCACAAGCCCGCCTACTCATCCACCTGCCCACCTCATCATTTATCTCTCTGCCTACCCATTTATCTACCCGACTTCTAGGCCGCCTGCCTACCTACCCACCCGCCCCGTCCTACCGTCCACCAGCATGCTCCCTCGCCCGTCACCCTCCCGCAAGCAACCTCCAGCTCGCCGCCGCTTGCCCTTAACCTCCCGTCTCCCTCCCTCTCGTTCCCTCCCTCCTGCTTCCCTCGTTTCCCTCCCTCTCGTCGTCCTACTGTCACTGCCAATACCACTATCTATTGACCTTCCCGTTGTCCCCCCTCTACCTTCTCATTCCCTTACTTCCCACGCCCTTCGGCCGCCCCGGTCGCCTGTCCCTGGTCGCCGCAACCGAAAACGCAGCGCAGTGTTTGCTTCGCCCTTGGGAGCGCGGCTGTGTGAGCGCGGTGGCGATGCAAGTGGCAGCCAAATAGGTGAAATTGCGCAGCAGTTGGCGGAATCGCCAATCAATATGCGGGAATGAATGCCTTCCGATAAAAGCCATTCAGGGTCCCCTTGTACGTGACGAGCGCGCTGAAAGAAAGCAGTAGATTTGCTCCGAGTGCGACCATTGCCAATAATATAACATAAAGCGAGTTACGAAGGTTCTAATTCTTTGATGAAGATTCATTTTTTTGTATCGTCTTATGCTGACTACTTTGTTATACACACAAATAATTAATGACATGCCGAGAAAGTTACCTAGTAGAGGTAAAGGATAGTGATGTGTATTTGTGAAACTTGAGTTTTTGTCGATGGATTAGATGGTATCATTTAATTCTTTCCTATTAGAAAGCGAAAATAGCTATGGCTGTATGGAGTAGTCCCTCGGCACCCGAGTACGATACTTTCCGTTTTAATTTTGTTGTTGATTTCATACGGCCTTGTATCAGTCGGAAAATTTGCGTAAATAAATATATGCTTTCCACTCACTTTTACTTCATAATGTTTGACTTAGTAATGTTTATTAATAAAGAATGATTCTTATTATGCTTGGACATGTAATTTATTCATTCACCAATATATTACACAATGAGTTTTTAAATATTTTTTTCTCATTTCATCATTCAACTGGTTGGTAATGATCATCGGTATTAAATTAATCGTATTATCGCATATACTAATTGTCATCCTTCTAATCCGTGAATTAATTATCTCAACAGTATCAAAGCTCCAACTACACTGCCTTGGTGTCGAAGCATCTCATTGTCATAACAGGAGTATCACATTAACATTTAAATTTAGCTATAACAAATGAGCTAGAAAATTGCTAAATATCTCGCTAGAACGGACTGTCTGGTCGAAATACCAAAATTTTACTTATATGATAGAGAGTTTTCTTGTTCCTCCTATCAAATTCAGGTTCGTGCGAAGCAAGGTGTAAACAACAGGACACAATCAATTATAATTATTCTTTTGACATCCTCTTCCCTTTCTCTTTTAGGTGGACGAACCATTGAAAGTTGAAATAATTATTCGTCGTTCATCTATTGCTCAAAACTGTTGAATGTGTATTAATATTAATTTTAATTTATTATTGCATTTGTAGAACTTTTCATACTTATTTGTATGAATGTATGCCTAAATCTTGAGACTAATATATTTTCCGAGGGCAGGTTTAATTGTTATATATTCATCTCCATAAACCACTCACGTATGGCACAAACCATCGGCATTTCTAATTGGAAGACAAAGTAAATACAAATGTAATTCTGCGAGTTTACACGACTGCTTCAAAGCAATAGCACTGGTTCGAATAATTGTTCTGGTGAATTTCGTTTGTGGCGCAGGTGATAAACTCTACAGAGCGATACGAAAAGCTCTCGTTATTGACGTTCCCTGTTTAACCCGCGAGATGAAGACCAAATACCCGACATGGAACGCAAAATTCCCGGAAACACGGATCGTTCGACACCGATTCGATATCGGATATTTGATTGCTTTGTATGAGTCACGGGAGTTCCTAGGAAATGCGGAAGGGAACCACAATCTGCGAGGCGTCCCTGTTTCAGTGGATGTGATCTCTTGCCGACGAGTTGTGGGAAGCAAATATACATCCAGATATATATTTTATATAATAATTGACATTGTTTATCTCACTCGCAGAATACTTTTCCTTAAAATTGTTTCTTTATGTTTATCCTTATTTCATATGCATCAACTTTCTGTATAAAGTGGTGTATCTGAAATACTCAACATTTCAAGGCAAACAACAGAACTGAATGAAATATAATTAAAGAGTTAAACGAATGTTGGTTTTGTTAATATGTTTTTATAAAAAGGTTAGGAATTTATCATGTATGAGTAATCATTCTGACTCAATTTTAGCGAAATAATAATTTGATCGTATTGAATTCCGTTATTGTTACATCAAAATTAATTCAAAATATCAATGCACTCCTTTTGTTTTCACTTATATAGGAAACATATAAATATTACATGTCATCAATATGCACATCGTTTTTTGATGTGCGTATCAGCTTCATTATATGACATGATCAGTTAATTCATCCATTGATAATGACATTTAATGCTTTTAGGGCAGAAAATTAATATATAACTACAGAAAAAACTTAAGTAAATTATAATATTGGATTCACAACTGTGTTTCAGTTTTGAGATCAAGACTATAATGACAAGTGACATTTTATTTTAAGAATTAAGTAGCCTCGGATGAAATGATTACAAGAGTTCGAGTCCCTACAAATATAATGTTACAAACTTGTTGTGTTTCTTTTATTTTGGAACATTTCATTTCAGGTCGAATGCAAAAGTAGCAGGTTTATATCATTTACGGGAAAGTTACTATTTCTATGTTACAACATTTTATCCTGAAGGATTTCAATTTCTGTATTATAACTGACCGTGCTCATATGTTCTGCATATGAATAAGACATACACATGAACAAAACACAAATTATCCTATCCTTGTCCTAATCCATTCTCATATTCTTAGACCAGGGAGTTCTAGTTTTGGGTCCTGTCGATATACTTTCATAAAGTCATTTAAGTGGGCGTCGCCATAGTTTAGAAGAAAATCATGATTGGATATCTAATGTTTTCGCGGTTTCCTCACATTAAATTCAGGATGATCATTTCCTTCAAATACGTTCAGAGACCGCGTTCAAACCTCACTCCCCTATCCTTCGCCTTAGTCATTATGAGCAGAGCTCTCATCTCAAAATGGCTCGTCTTACATGGTTTAAAAGAACTTCAGCACATTAATCATCACTTTGAATCAACTTTCAAATATTTTTTTATTTTTCGACCAGGTCTTCTCGAAACGAGAATAAAGCTGTTTCAATTTTCAGGGCATGATCTGAATTAATTTAGAAATAAACTTTATGATATCGCCTAGTTTTCCTCAGTATGACGGGTGGGCCTGGAGGTATACATACCCACACATACCGTAGGTAGGAATCATTCCAGCAGTATTTAGAGACAAGGTTGTTACGACTCTCCCTTCCTAGCAATATCAGAAACCCGGGTCGGCTTTAATTTATTTATTCACCTCGTATATTTTAAGTCAAACTTTACGAAACTTACATCAGTTTCGTAGTAAGAGTTAATATGAGACAAGTGTTCTAATAATCTACAGCCTCCTACAATCTATCAACATTAAACTGTCATCTTTCGCAGAATGAATAGTCAAATTTAAACGAAAATTATAGTAAGACGGAATGTTTATCATTTCGATAAATCGTTGATTTTTTGTAAAACATTCGAATCGTTACATCTAATTGGAAATCTCGATTGGTAATCAAACTCTACCTTTTTTATTGATTTTTGTTGGTTGTAGTACATAGATCAGTTTAAGTCTCAACTTTACAAATGTTTGAAAGACTTACGTGCCAAGTTATATTTAATACGTATTTCTGAAACATCAATTTAACAAAGTTGAGGATGCCCTTTTAGGTCCTCTATTCAGGTTCGAATTTGGAGATGTTTTTTAGGAATATATTGTTGGGATATCTGTTTTTTTCATTTTGGTTTGATTAGAAGTTTTTACGAGGTTGCAAGAGAAGGGATTTGGGGTATATAATCGTAAACGTTAGTGGCTATGTACATGATGTGATGTTCAGAGAGTTCTGTGTTGAGTTCTTTATGAAGCTGATGATTGGTGACAAAGCACGGTGCATTGGTTATTGTTCTGAGAAATTGTTTATGAGTGATTTGTAATTTTTTAGATTGGTTTTTGCGGCATTTGTCCAAATGGAACAAGCATATAACAATAACGGTCTTAAAATTGTTTTATATATTGCAATTGAAGACTGATATCGTATTGGGAATGTTTCTGTACATTAGAGGTTTTAATTGCAGTACTTTTATTTCAGCTTGTTTTATTTTTTTTTGTCTGTGTGCTGTTTCCAGCTCGGTTCAGTTTAGTGACGTGGCTCCGGGGTCGATTGCTGGTCGGTCAAGATTATCATGTGCGTTTTTCTTGCAATATCCCAGTGACGGTGTTCTTCCCCCACTTGCCCGAAATTTCCCCCTCAAAGTATCTCCCTCCAGCGGGGTTCCGTCCTAACCGAGATATGCTCTATCCTCCCAACTGGTCTCCCAGCATGTGTGGTCGTGTAATGCATAAAAGTATGTGTGCGCGTAATAGGAGCAGCGAGGGCAAGAAGGTGACGATGAGAAAACACCCTTCTCAGGTTGAAAAGGCCAGAATGCGTCGTGAGGATGTCTTCAGGCTCGCCCCGCTTGTGGAGGCGTGTGCGCGGCGCGGAGGGCGGAGCCACCCCGGCCAGTGGCCTCGCGTGACGCGCCAAGCGCCGCCGCCCCAATGCCGGAATTTTCAGCCCTCCCGGCCCCAGGGGCCCACGGCGCGGGCTTTGACAGGCAGCGCAACGCGCGAACCGTCAGTGCCCTGTGGCGCTGACGAGATGCAGAGCGATGGAACATTGATGAGCGACCAATGCGATGCGGGACGGGAGTATTAAGTGCGCCTGCCGGTGAAAGGAAATCAATGGGTGTAGGTACTTGCTGAAAAACATTTATTACATTGAGTGATTGATGTTTCTGGAATTATCAACTGCTATGGTCATTAGTACGATTAGCGTACTGAATGTTTATACCGGGAGGTGGCGGTGTTCTTCCCCCCTTGCCCGTAATTTCCACCTCAAAGTGTCTCCCTCCAGCGGGGTTCCCTCCTAACCGAGATATGCTCTAACCCCCCCACTGGTCTGTGTGTTAGTGTATACACGTATGTGTGCGGGTAATAGGAGAAGCGACGGCAAGGAGGAGGCGGACCGTGGCCCCCAAGCTACTGCTCCGGCATTCGCCTGGTGTTGATTGGAGAAACCACGGAAAACTACCAATCAGAGCAGCTGGCGGATTGAATTCTTTTCCAGACAGCGCCTGAATTCGACCTAGGTATGTGGCTAGTGCGAAAATCTGCTATAGTAAGGACTCGACACCTAGGTCTGCGACATTGCAGAACCAGCGGAAACGCTGTCTCTGAAAATATTTATCTTATTTTAGGATGTGCAGTTGTATGAAATATGCCACAACGGAAGTAAATACAAATTGGAGTGGCGCGAGGCCCAACCCAAATGTAAACATCCTTTGTCTACTCGATGCTGTAGTTTTTAATAGGTAGTTGTCTTTTTTTGTATTGAAATGATGTTACGAATTTCGAAAACAGTTTTTATGTTCGTAACTCGCATCAATTCTTGGTGCATACTTTTAGTAGTGCTGAGATTTGACTGATGTACGTGTATGAAAGAAGCGAAAAGCGCCTTCGTGCAGGGCAATGCGGAGGGGCAGCGCGTGGTGGAGGCCGCGAGGTCACGAGACGAGTGCGAGCGCCTGCCGTGGCACGCAACCCCCGCGGGGCCCTCACGTGGGCGGGCGGGCGGGCGGGGCGGGCGGGGAGGGCGGGGCGGGCGGAGGGGCGGAGGGCGGGCGGGGCTGGCGGGGCGGGCGGGGCGGGCGGGGCGGGCGGGGCAGGCGGGGCGGGGGCGGGGCGGGGCGGGGCGGGGCGGACTGGGCGTTCGGGGCGGGGCGGGCTGGGCGGGCGGAGCGGGCGGAGCGGGCGGAGCGGGCGGAGCGGGCGGGCGGGTAGAGCGGGCGGGGTGGGCGGGGCGGGCGGAGCGAGCGGGACGGGCGGGGCGGGTGGAGCAGGTGGCGCGGGCGGGGCAGGCGGGGCGGGCGGGGCGGGTGGGGCGGGCGTTGGGCGGGGCGGGAAGCGCTGGCGACCAGACAAACCAGCTTGGCGTGAGGACAAGTAGGAGAGCGAGGATATGAAGCGAGCACGTGAGCACGACGGATGGGTGGGCGCCTGCGGAAAGGACGAGAGCACGACAGATCGGGAAGGGTGTAGAGGGACGGAGTGTGGGGGAAAGCGAGATGGAACCCAGCGCATCGGGCGGGATGGAAAGGGTGGGGCGAAAAGGGCAGGGCAGGGCAGATCGTGAAGAATGGAGGACGACGGGGCGTAGGAGAAACTGGAATGGGACCTAACAAGCCGAGTGATACGAGGAGGGCGAGGCGAAACGGACGTGGCAGGGTAAAATAAGAGAGGGTAGATGGGGAAGGGCGGAGAACGGGGCGTGAGGTGGTAAAAGTGGGATGGGGCCTAGTTGATCGGGCGGGGCGTGGCGTTGCGGGGCCTGGCGTGACGGGGCCTGGTGTGGCGGGGCCTGGCGTGGTGGGACGGGGCGGGGAGGGGCGGAGCGTGTCTGGGCGGGGAGGGGCGGAGCGTGGCGGGACGGAGCGGGGAGTGGCGGGGAGTGGTGGGGCGCGGCGGGGCTCGGCGGGGCGTGGGATGGGCGTGGGCGTGTCCCCGCCGTGCGGCCCTGACCTTTCGCCGCCGGGGTCGGGGCAGCCGCGGAAGAGCTTTGACGCCGCGCGGGCTGCGCGTTGCGCGAAGCAGCCTCCCCCCCCCCCGCTCGCCCCGCCCCCTCGGGCTCTCGCTTGATTCTTATCGCGGAGTTAAAGTGTCGCGATTTCGTATGCAGATGCAGCCTGAAGAAAGGCGCGGTTGGGGAGTGGAAGAACTCGGAATTCAGGTTTTGCTCTGCAATTCAAACTAGTGATCAGTTTGTAGTTGGAACGCACACGAGGTCACGACTCTTCCATATTATTTTTCTTTAATGGCAGTTTTTGTTTTGAAATAGTATTTGTGGCTTTAAGCCTGCCTGGACAAGATGAAGCGAACTAATATTTTTTTCTTTGGAAATGCAAATGACTGAATTTCCTTTTACCGTTTGATAATTATCTTTCGATTATAATTGATTATTATCTGAACTTTCGATTATAATCGAAAGCTGAACTACATTGAATGCGCAATTTTTTAGAAAAATTGTTTAGTATTCAAAATGAAATGTTTTTAATAGGATTTGTAACCTAATACTAATAAATGGTAACCCCATTCATAAAAACGCACTAACTTTTCATTTTTTATAAATTCATTTTCATTTCATTTCAATTCAATGTAGTTGTGATATAATAATCTCGTAGTTGCGAACCAACTGTTACAATCTTCCCTTCTCTTGCAGGATTTCCATAATAATTTACTAAAATGGAATGCCAATAAGATTCGGTTTCATCAAACACAGAGCTCGGCGCAAACGCGCGCTCTGCCGCTGGCTGTGCGGCCCCATTCCCCGCTCGAGCGCGCCGAAAGAGGCGTGATACGCACGCCTGCCATCGCACTCACGCGCGCGCCCACGCCCCCGCCCGCGCCCGCGCCTGCTCTCGCGCCCGCCACCGCGCCCGCCCCCGCCCCCGCCCCCGCCCCCGCCCCCGCCCCCTGCGGCCCCCCGCCCCCGCGCCCGCGCCCGCCCCCGCGCCCGCCCCCGCGCCCGCCCTCGCGCCCGCCCCCGCGCCCGCGCCCGCCCCCGCCCCCGCGCCGGCGCCCGCGTGCGCATTTCCAAGAAATTTGCGAAGTTTGCGGAGCGGTGATGCGATCCGCGAGGCGGCATATCTCTAACCAGCGGGTGCTGTCAGCCCGCGAGATCACAGGCGGCGCTTCCGTCCCGCGGGGAATCGACGCTGTCACCGCCCGTCAATGCCTCGCAGCGCGCGTGGGCGGGGGAGGGGAGGGGAGGAGCCGAGTCGCGCGGGGCGGAGAGGGATGAAGAGCGGAACGGAGAGAGGATAGGCGAGTGGGTGTGGGGTGCGGAGAGGGAAGAGCAGCATGAGGAAGAGGCGTGGTGGGAAGCGACACGACGTGGAGAGGGGTGGCGGTGAGAGGTGTGGCAGTGAGAGGGAAAGCACGGAGGGGCAAAACGAAGAGAGGCTTGGCGATGACAGGCATGGGGATGGGAGGTATGGCGGGAAGAGGCGAGCCGAGGGGAGGAGTGGCGGTGAGAGGCATGGTGATGAAAGGCGAGTGGGATATGTATGGCAATGACAGAGAAGGCGGAGAGAGACAGGGCTGGGAGATGCCTGGTGGGAAGAGGCGTGGCGATGAGAGGAGTGGCGGGAAGAGGGTCGGAGATCACAGTCGTGGTGATGAGATTCGTGGCGGGGGAGCCATGGTGATGAGAGGCGTGGCGATCAGAGGCGTTGTGATAAGATGCGAGGCAAAAATGTGAAGAACGAGGTGGTTAAAGATGAAAAAGGCATGTGGGTGGAGAGTTCGGCCAAACACAAGCGGGGAAGATGGTACATAGAGAGACGTGGTTGAGTGGACAGCTCGACGTGGTCAGCAATGGGACAGATAGAGACGGTGCGCGGAGACACGGGACGTGGGAGAACCGGGAGGGAGGAGGAGGAAGGCGGGGCAAAGCAGAGGCTGTCGGGAAACGAAGGGGGCGCGGCGCGCGGCGAGGCGAAGCACTAAGTAATTGAGTCTCGGCCGCAGGGCGCGCCCGCGCGGGCGAGCGGGCGGGTGAGCGAGTGAACGCGCCCCACGAGCGCTCGACGTTGATTGATCCTTGAGCGGCGCTCGGCCTTTAATTGAAATCGGATTGAAATTAGACGGAGCGCGTGCGGCGGACGCCGCGCTGTCTCTTTAAGCTCCCCCCCCCCCGCCCACGCACCCCCGGCGACCTCAGCGCGCTCTGCTCCGCCCGCCAGGGGCGCTGTGTAACGCGCGCGCCTTTGAAGCCGCGTTCTTCCATAAGCTGTTTTATTTGCGCAATGTTTTGGTTCTGGGGATTTGCGTCACGGTGCTGAAATACGAAGAAGTTGATCGCGACTCGCTGCCAGCCCGATTGTGATCAAAGTTCATCTGTTGACAATGGCTTGTTTGATGTATATGTTCTCGTAATCTCTCTCTCTCTCTCTCTCTCTCTCTATATATATATATATATATATATATATATATATATATATATATATATATATAAAAGAAAGTCGTGTTAGTTACACTATTTATAACTCAAGAAAGGCTGAACCAATTTGGCTGAAAATTGGTGAGCAGGAAGCTTAGAGCCAGGAGACAGACATAGGATACTGTTTATCCCGTTCGACAGCGTTCCTGTGTGAGAACGCACGTTTTTGCACGTTTTCGCACGTTTTCGCGTGATTTCGCATGTTTTCGCGTGATTTCGCACGTTTTCGCGTGATTTCGCGGGTTTTCGTATGTTTGGGCGGTACGGAGTTTTCTGTTAAGGCGGAACAGAGTTTGCCGGGTCAGCTAGTATATATATAAAAGAAAGTCCTGTTAGTTACACTATTTATAACTCAAGAACGGCTGTACCGATTTGGCTGAAAATTGGTGAGCAGGAAGCTTAGAGCCAGGAGACGGACATAGGATACTGTTTATCCTGTTCGACAGCGTTCCTGTGTGAGAACGCACGTTTTTGGACGTTTTCGCGTGATTTCGCATGTTAGCGGTCATTGTTGCCTGTTGTAACCTGCGCCTGATAATAAAACAAAAAATGTCGTGTATCACAAGGTACTTAACTGAAGAGTGCAACCTATGCACCAAAATACAGGAACAATAATGAATGATTAATCTACTTAATTTTTTTATTTGTATTTTCTAATAAACAATTTAACTTAATAAATTCCAAAATCTGCTTATTTATTGCCTTAAACAGCCGGTCCCTATGATTACAGCTTTGTATTTCTCTCTTAAACAAAAATCAATTCCCAAAAAAACGCTCTTCTAAGAAATAGATTTTTAATTATCTATTTAATATCAGAGCGTTTTTTAATTCTTCTTTGTTTGAGAGAAAAACACAAATCTGCAATTGCTTTATTATCACGGGTGCAACAAGGATTGTACAGTTTCTCACAGTGAGTGCGACGCGAGAAAAAGATGGGACCGGCTGTTAAGGCGGAACAAAGTTCGCCGGGTCAGCTAGTCTCTCATATTGTGGGGTGGGTTTTTCGTGTTATTTGAATACGTTCACAACAGATGTATTTTAAAGTTCCGGCACCATTGACAACTTGAAAATGTCACAATGATAGTGACAAGAAAATAATGAATTGGCAAGAATTATTACAGTATTTGCAGAGGATGTAATATTTTTACAAAGCATTGGAAAATCACAGATTCATTGGAAGTATTCATACATATTTAACTTAAGTTTGGTTAAATCAATTCATGTTAGTTAACTAAGAGAACAGCCATAACCATTACTGTTGCAGTCATTAATTGGAGTATCTGTATAGTGCGAAAAAAATCAGAATGAAAATGACCTCAATTATTACAATATTCTTAACAAATAGATAGTATTATTACTTTGTAAAATTATTTTTCTTGTTCTTTTGTAACGAACCCAATGCAACATTTTCCTTTGCCAATACTGCAAATGGCACTTCACGACGTATAAAAACCCGCATCCAAACTGCCACGTCTCATCTTGGGAATCGTCCCTCGAATCCATGTCTTGCATTAATTCGCTCTCTCGGTTATTTCAAATGCAATCTCCTTCTATTGGTTTGTTTTGAAGGCTACCATTGATGTCGATTTGAAGACATTTTTAACTGAGATTCTTCTCATATCATATAGCCATATTAATGTGGACGTCTGCCTTCCGTTGCTCCAAGAAGTTTATTTCTACTCGTATTTCAACGATCCCTCCTTATTTTCCCGTTATCCAATCTTTTATTTATTTACAGCAGCGTCTCAAACTCTTCGTTTCCCTTACTTTTAATTCACATTCTTTCCTATTTAAGATAGGAAAGCTCATATCTTAGAACAATTCTTTTTATAAATAATTGTTTAATTGTTTTCATCATGTTAATATTATGTTCCAAATGATCGTGTGCAACTGCAATATTGCAACATTACGTAATCGTTGTTCGACATCATCCCTATCATCTTTATTCTCATTATTTTTGTTTATTTGAGAAAATTTCATCCTCACAGATACTTGTAAATTCCTTGCGTGCTGAAAGTGCTGATGAAAGTGGGTCTGGTGCCCAGCTATGCAGCTCAGCTGTGGAGCGAGCACTGCTGCGATTCGGGAGAGGGTGCGACCTACTTCTGCGAGGCGAGAGGCAGCCTCCGCCGCCGAGGCGCTCCTCGCCCAGGACCTACGTGATCTCCTGGGTTAATTTGCCAAACGCGCGGCGCTTTTTCATTCGTCGCTCGCGCTGGATATTCTGTTCGGGATCTATGGGTGTCTTGATCTTGTTCACGTTAGATGTAATTTCGAGTCATTACCATTCTGAATGGACAACAACAAGAATAACGACAACAATATAATAATAATAATAATAATAATAATAGTAATAATAACAACAACAACAAAAACAAGTTGATAAAAGTGATTAGAGCGAGTAGAAAAACTGGTGAGTGAAAGTCACGGGAGAAAGGAGACAACAATGAAAATAGGTAATCTTTGATAATTCATTCCAGGAGCGCCGGTATGTAATATTATTTTAAATTTAAAACCTTGTATTTAAATAAATGTTATCTTGTAATATTATGTACTTCATTCTGTATGTATTATTACATGTATTATAATCTAAGTGTTAATTACTTTATGTAAAATATGATCGTCCTTGATTTATGTGTCTGTGATGACTGCAACAAAAGAAATTTTCAATACAGAGATGCAAGTAAGAGTAAAGTAAAACATTTATTGCAATAATATGTGATTAATTCATTTTGTAATATATATTTTTAGTTTTTAATTGCTCATTTTCCAATTTAAATCATAAAGTACGATATCTCACAAATTGCGTAATAATAATTTACAACACTAAGAAGCTTAAAACATTGTATTACTATACGAGTTTGGAGAAACGGACTAACTACATCGTTTTGAAGTTATTCGAATATTACAATTAAATTTTTAAATACATATACCGTACAATGTTATATTTACTGAAAGAGAAAATGCATGTTAGCTGAAATTTACATCTACTAGGTTTAGACGTCACAATATTTTTCTTAGATGGGTGAAATAAGACAATGTTTGTTTCTCAAACAGCATTATACGTAACATCATGATATAAGTAGTCCAGTAAATAACAAGACTAAGGCAAGAAGAAATCATGAAGATTGACCATTTAATCAAGATGGATAAAAATATGAGCTACAATTATTACTCTCATTTAAATACAATAATTAAAAGGAAATTGATAATGACATATTCACAGAAATAAATTTATCTCAGTGCATGTGGAAATATACTAGTTTTTGTACACATACAGTTAATAAATTACGTTTGTGAACGTTTTTCCAGAAAATAATTGTTTTAACCTTCTCATCCTTACGAAGATACATCGTAAGAAGAGAAAGTTATGTAATCCCGTGCCGGCAAACGGCGAATTTTCGGCAGAAAAACTCTTATTTCCAGGCCTAGGTAACGAAAAAGTAGATACATCCTGTTGTTAAATATAGAAAAAATCCTCTTATCACGTGGTGTAGCCATAATCCATGTTTTGTGAGTCCTCGATACTGAAAAATCGATTGACGTCAAAACGTCCGTCTCTCCGTCTATATTGAATTTTTTCTATTATTTTAATTACTAATAACAAGTGTCTATCGTAACCAATTTCCGAATTTATAAATAATTTGGGCGCCAGAAAAAGGTTACCCTTGAATTCCTGATTATCTATTACTGTCTTCGCATGTATTACAAATAAATGTCAATCCCGCTAGCTCAGTCAATGGGTTCTTATGAAATAATTGTTGCTACTTACTCCACAACCAATTACTCAATCTGCCATCCATACGGAGTAGCGAGGAATCTGAAAATAATTCTAAAATATCTACTCAAGGATTGCATGTAATTGCGAATAAGAATTACCTTTCTTTCAAACTATGAATTATAATTTATTATGACTGCTAAAAGTTATCAGACTTTCATTGATTATTAGAAGTTATTGTTAGGTCACGGCCATTTTTCTCGTTATTGCAATAACAGCGTTATAGAACCTTTTGTCCTTTCTTGCCACTTCGTGCGCACGTCGCTCGATGTCGCCACGTAGAGTAGACCAATCTTCCTTCTTGTTGAAGTCCATGACGATCAGCGACCAAGTCGAAACTTCCTCCAATCACCTCACAAACACTGCCTGTAGTCTTTATCTTGCGTTTCAGACGGGCACCTATTTCAAACTGATTACTTTTTCCATGTCGGAATAATATCCTTCTAATATTATTTTCTATCATCTAACCTGGCAATTCACAATTCGCTGGTAAAATGTCTAAGTCAAGTCTTGTAACTTCACCGCAAAAATATTTCGAAGTTCGCTTTCCAGTTCACTCATGAAAATATTACATGACCGAGTTTGCAATGGTAAAACACGAGAATTTTACAAGTTCCAGTTGCACACCTAATGCGGAAATATTCTAAATTCAAGTTCAATGTTCACTCTCACGAAATATTACAAGTCCCGATTTGATAATTAACCTCAGGAAAAATCGCACTAGCGATCCGCTCACCACCACGACTCGAGTCGGAATGCCCTAATTCTCAATCTGATCTACCCTTCAAAGCTCGCTGTTTTTTTCTCTCTTGTGTTTTTTCGCGTTATGGTGTACCCTCTGCGTATCTGCACCATAGAAAGTCACGTCTCAGGACGAACTCGCGTTGCTATGGTGTCATCTGTGTATCTGCAATGGTGAAGCTGTGGTTGGTAGTAATGAATTGGAGAAATATTGACCCTTCATAATGTGAAGGTTCCAGCTTAAAATTCGAAGAATATAAATAGTTAGAGCGACAAAGTTCTATCGGGTTTCTACCGTAGAACACATTCCTTCTGCAATTTGTGGACAATAGCTACTATAATAACTACTGTAAATAAAGAGTTGGCTGTTAACTAACCAAATGAGTTAACTAAACTTTGACATCAATTTACTTGAAACGAAAAAATGTTAGTTGTAACCTTGTCATTCTTGTCGAATATATGTTGTTCGGATATCAATCATTTATGCAATTACATGTAAAGGCGCATAATAAAAAGGTGCCTACATAAACTGTGAGGTTTATCTTTTCATTAATGTATTTGCAAACGAAAAGATGTTGAAAGTTTTCGCAATTTATGCAAGGCTAATTTGTACAGTAAATTTGTACACTTGCGATTCGACGTCACAAAAACATGGACTTCAGATAATCCCAGGAAATGCACCGCATTATTATTTCATAAAGGGATTTTCATAAAAACAATAACGGGGACATGAATTACTTAGAGAACGGTGAGTGTTTTGTGCAATGCAACGCAATATTTTGGCTCTGTTTTTGCTTGTCCCCGTGGACACGAATTACAATGTGCTTAATGCGTCGCATAGGCGAGAAATATATTTTCATTGCAATCAGCCCCCCTCCCTCCGGAAGTTGTCGCAGGCTGACACCAGTGAACAGCTGTGCTTTACGTGGAAAGGGCTTAAATATTGTTCGCTTTTATGTTGATCGCTAATAATTTATTAGGTCATTTCATAATCAAAATGTAAAAATTACTCTACGTAACCTTGCGTGGGAAAGCAGACGCCGAAATTCAAATTAAAAATTAATTTGTAGTTTTAATGCGTTAATATACATTATTTTGTGAAATAAAACAGTCCAAATATAACCTTTTGGCCATTAATAATGGTTTGCAACATTATAACGTTCACAATGATATGTAAAAATTTCATTTTGATTTTCCGAAAAGCATATTGTGAGAATTTGTTTAGTTTATTTAAATGAAAGGTAATTATATACAATAAAATTGAATGACAATTGAATGATAATATTATGTATTAGTATTTTTGCGATATTCACAAAATTATTATTCCTAAAAATATATAATACATTTATGTTAAACACAGTTTTAGTGTTTAACATTATATTTTTTATTTTCTTCCATGAACTACAAACAATATGAGATTAACGAACATAGTAATTTAATACCTTTCTGAAAACATATTATTTCTTCGTTCGAATATATTAGTGTTCTATATTTAGACCTCTCTTTAAATAAGGGATAAGGAATTAAGAATAATGTTAACAATAATATTTTTAAAATGTATGATATGTAGTTATACTCATAAAATTTTCGTCGAATGTAGTATAAATACTGATTACTTAAATTCTGACAATTAAAAAACAATTTACAGGGTTGTGTTGTTGGAACGAAGAATAATCAACTCACTGCCTTAGATCATTTTTCTGTATTACTATTTATAGTATTACTATTAATATTTTTTCAAACGGTTAACTTCTGAAAAATAATATTTTTCAGTACCTTGTCACAATTGAGTTTTCGTTGTAAAATAGTTTGTTGCCCAAAATTGTAAATTCTTCATTGCAGTGCATAATCACAAAAATAGTGTATAGAATAGCACTGTACATTATTAAACATTTAAATGAAATACATTTAGTGAATCAAAAACAATATTTAAAAAATAAGTGTATATATGTAAAAGAAATGTTACGATTTGATGGAGAAAATTCCTTACATTTTCTCAAGTCACACGTAACAGCACAATGCATAACTTTGGTTACAATAAATATTAAATACTGTAAAATGACAACCGCGAGTGATAGCGCAGTTGCGCACATATTAGTTATATGGAAAATTCTTAAGGATCGTCGTAATTAAACCGCTTCACTAATATGAATATACCGCACCTACCGAAATTCAATAAATAGTACCGTTCATACAAGTAAAAATTAAGATGAACGGAAATAATTGTTTACTTAAGTGTGTCGTTTTATAAGTGAACTGTTTCAAAACATGCCCGACTGCACAAGTATATCGAAATATGAAAAACCTCCTCTTTATGAACACGTACACAAAACAAACAAACGTATTAAAACATTGAGTGCATAAAAACTATTAACCAACTTTTTCGTATAATCAACTGCTTAAAAGCATGAACAAATAGAATCCAGTTGAAAAATTGCATAACGGTTTGAAATTCAGAGCAGATTATCTCAACATACTGATATTGTTTAGGATGAAGAGAAATCCCAGCGTAATCGAAATCAAGTATCATATACCAGAATGAAAAATGAAACAAAACAAAAAAAACTGTTATTCCCTGTGGGTGGGACTCCAAAGTATCACATAGGGATTCGCCCAGTGGTTGCGTGCTGCGGGGCGGGGCGGGGCGGTGCGGGGCCGGGCGGGGGAGGGGGGGCGGGGGAGGGGCGGGGGGGCGGGGCGAGGCGAGGCCGGGATGGCGGGGGGGGGGGGGGGGGGGTTGGGCCGGGGCGGCGGCGGGTCGGGACCCAGGCCCTCCGTGCCCGCCGCGCCCGCCGTATTTTTGGGAGTGTTCCCATCGATCGCGGGCTCTCCGGGCCGGCCCGAGCGCCGCCGAGGTCACCCGAGCGCTGGCCTCGGCCGCCGTACGGCCACGGGCCGCGGTTCTTTACCCGGCCGCCGGCCCCGGCCCTCTGCGCGCCCCACCCCCCCACCCCCGCCCTTCGCCCGGAAGCGACGGGGCGCCCGCGTGATTACAGGGCGCCCGTCCTCGCCCCGCCCCGCCCCCTCCCCCCTGCCCCGCCGCCCGGCCAGCACGAAGCCTCGCCCTGTCGGAATTTCTTATTCAAGTGACACTCTCCACGCAGGTCCGCACCGCCCCCGCGGGGGCTGGAAAGGAGTGGTCAATTTTTGTGACGTCTGGAGAGCGGAAACAATCCCATCTTTCATTTGGGGGGAGTTAGGTCGGCCAAGCCTAACCCAGGAACTTCTGGGTACACAACGCAATGTTAAAATTTTAATATTACTCAAAAATATCTGGTTAAGTACTGTCACTGTACAGAGCAAATTTCTTCGAAAATGTGCAAAGGCTCCTTGGTTCATCTCGATCACGCAAATTGAAATAGAAGCCTCAAACGAATATACAAGAAAGAACTGTGACAAATTCTTTACACATCTTCCATACTCTCACTGCAGCATACACTTTACAATGGGGTGAGCATTAAATAATCCTAAGAGAATACGTTCACGCTATCCGAAAGATATGCTCAAATCCCCTTGATAATAAATAATAACTATAATAACATATTATGTGTAAATTTGTAAATTTTCAACCCATGAATGTAACTATAATTTTTGAATGTATTTATGTAGATATCAAGATCTAGGAGAGAATAATGTATGTATACGTATTGTATATAAACTTTGAAAACATGTATATTATGAATATAAGAATGAAATATTGTAAATTGGCTAATAGAAAAATCTACAAAAGTGAGAGTTTATCAGCCAAAATTTATGTGTGAGTAAGAAAATAGAAATGTACAAACCCCTGAAAGACAAAATTGCCGAACAAGAACAAAACAAATTTTAAAAGAATGATCTCTCTTTATTTTGTTTTATCATCTTTTTTACACGAAAAGAACATATTTTGAACTTCATGACCAGAGAGAATTTGTATGTCACAAAATAAAATAAAATAAAATAAAATATGCTTACGTCATGAATGTAAAGGTAAGGCTCGGTTGACTGATGACTCATCATCTGTAAAAGAGCAAAAGTATTTAGATGTTTGTTTTGAAATTATAAAAATAAGAAATTTATTTAAGAATAAGCAATAGTAATGCCTAATTTTCATTTTCTTTTTGAATCTACTAAAATTCTGTGTTGCCATTAGAATCTTGTTTAAATATGTCGACTGTTCATAATAATAAATTTTGTCGTAGATTTGGCCTTCAGTAGGACATGCGAATGAATACAGAATTTCATGTCATATGTTTGGTATTTGTATGGAGAGTGAGAAGTCCAAGTTGTTCCAATATTATGATTAGTAAAACAGTCCGTTATACACATTCATAATATTTGATTTGTTAGGTATTTGTACACTGTGACATACAAATGTGCAAACTTTATATTGACCTACAGAGGTCAGAAAATATAATTTTGAAGGATATCGGTCTTTGTCAAAATGTTACAGGTGCATACTTCCCGTTTTACTTCAGATAGTCATTGAATGACCAATTCCTATTATTTTTTAATATAGTTTGCTTCTTTTTCTGAAATTCCAATTTTTCCTTTTCAGATATATATCCATTGTTTTTCGCTCAATAGGAAATTCGTCTCAAGATGATACATTTATTACCACGTTCGTATAAGCAATGTAAATGCAAATTCAAAACATTACGTAATATCGTTTAAAATTCAGTTTCATTCGGCATATTACTAATTGATCACTTTACTAATGTCTAAAATGTGTTTTTAATAATGAAATGTTGTACCATGTTCTTTAGTTTGTTGACCTAAATGAACAATTTCAAGAAACAAGATATGTCCATATTTATAAAAGTAAATATGCATATATTAAATATTCCTTTACAACCCTTCACTATCGTTTTCACACATTCTGAAAATACAACCACACAGGAGCTTTTTTACTATCATGTTCTTATTTTCATTTCTATCCATTGAAAACAAGTGGATTCTTCCGTGTTTCTATTATTGCTTCATGGACATATAGCAATAGACTAGCATTCTTGTAGCACCCCAGAGCCTCACAGACCTCACCCTCTGCCCATTGCTCGTATCGGATTTCCGTAATTTTCTTGGAATGTGTACCCGGAAAGCGGAGCCGTAATATAAGCGATTGGCCCTTTCTCTCTGCAGCTCTGCGCCCTTCCCCCCTGCCCCCCCCCCGCGCCCTTGGCCCAAGCGGCGCGCAATCGGAAAAATAATATAGAATTCCTTTGTTCGAAAGGAATGAATCCCAATAACGAAACCCGTCCCGGGAAGGAATTATGAAATGAAAACATGAAAGGGTCCCGCCGCGCATGCTGCGTGTGTTCTTTCGCGAGTCTGCATCTTGAGCTTCGATGCTGGAGCGGGGGGAGGTAAGATGGAGGGAAGGGTAGCTGGGAAAGGGTGGGGGACGAGGAGGTGAAGGTTGATGGTGAGGCGAAGGCAACGACGGACGAAGACAAAGGTGGAGGGTGAGGCGAGGAACAGAGAGTGCAAGGGGGAAGATAGTGGAAGGTGGGCGTGGCTTTTGATTGATTGATTGATTTTTTCGTGTTTCTGGGCACGTCAATTGCTGTGGTCATTAGTCCCGTTAGTGTAGTGCATGTTTTTTCTCAGGAGATGGCGGTGATCTTCCCCCCGCTGGATGGCGAGATACGGCGCCGACCTACCGTCGGCTAGTGGGGTTTCCCCCTAACCAAGACTCTCCCACCAGCGGGGCACCGCCCCAGTCGGGACAAGCTCTAACTCCCGACCGGACTCCCGGAATATGTGCTAGTGTAGTGCATGTTAGTGTAAGTGTGTGTGTAAGGGGAGAGGATAGGACAAGGAAGAGGAAGGACAGATCGCGCGCGGTCCGTGGCCCGTTTGTTAGGATACTGCTCCGGCAGTGGGCGTGGCGTTGAGACAGGGAAAGTCCGAGAAGGGTGGGGTGAAGCCAGGCGGGAAGTGCCCAATGGGAGGTAGGCCATGCAGACACAGGAGCCGGGAAAGGAAGGTTGGTTGCTCCAAGAGGCACAAAGGCAAATCTCCTCTGCTTCTGCGATCTTACAACGTCTGCGGCGGTCCCGCGATCTTTTTTTCTTTTCCCCATCCCGTCGTCGTCGTCTTCTTCTTCTTCGTCTCAAAGAGAGGCTGGATTATGTTTCAGGCGTCTTCTTCTGTTTGCGACGCGCCGCTCTCGTCCTGTCTATGAAACGCCGCGCGGGCTGCCTATCCCGTTGCTCTATTAGAGCGCTCGCCCCGCAGGAGGATGGGGGCGGCCCCCGAAGCAGCGAGCGAATGGGGGTGGGGGTGGGGAGGGAGGAGGGTGTTTACTGTGCATCTGATGAATGCAGAGTTCTCTCCGCCAGCTTCCTGTTCTCTACGAAAAACTGAAAGTTGAGATGAGCTAATATTTCACACAAGAGTTCCAAACGTCCGACGAATATAAAATTAAAAAAAATATGTATTAATTTACGGACAATGTATTAATGACATAGAATTTATTATGTTGTATTTTTCTTCTTCTACATTATGTTCATTTGATATACAAAGGGAGTTATTGCGTTAATGTGTCAGGAAACATTTCTGAGTAAATTTTGACATTTTGATTGTTGAAGTTCCATGTGTTCCATGTGTTCTTGATTTCAAGTATCTTAAAATATCACAGAAGAATTTGTGCCTATAATGAAAAAATAGTAGTCCCTGTAATGTCCCTAGAAAAAATAAAATATCCACTCAGATCTCTTTTAAATTTTGACAAACTGCAACGACTCTAATGATAATGGCCAATAATACAAATGCAATTTGTTTTCTTAAATGTGATTCTCAGTTTAGTGCTATTGTTTAACGGCCAGTTGTCCATACGTTTGTCTCTTGATTGTTCTGATATGTTTATGTAGATCGAACCAAGAGTCCCGTCCCAACTTTAAATATTTTATTTTGTTTTTCTGGAAATTCATTATTTCCTGCTTGCATTTAAAAGAGGAATTCCTTTCTCCTTTTAAAGAATTAAAAGCCCCCGTAAGGGCATTTGCGATAAGCCATGGTTTTGTTGTGTTTGGTTGCAATAGATAAAATGAAATGGAATAAAAGAGATTGAATATAAAAGGTGAATTAATGAGCAAATGGTCGATAGAAGTTTCATCAACAATCTCTAGCTTCTTCAATAAAAATGCTGAAACAATGAAATTTCCTTCCTAACTAATATTTTGTGATTCTAATGTGTCTTCCTATCAGCATTCTCTCTTCACGAAATTATCTTATGACAATTATCTAGTGGCGCAGAGCGAAGTCGCTCGCGTTTAACCAAGGAGATCCCAGTTCGATTCCCGTCGAATATCATGTGAAATTTTTCAACAAAACGAGTTTGGCTGCTTCACTACGGCTAGTCCAACCTCTGTGAAGTGTCCTAAACCCTACCCCTATCCTTATTCCTTCCTAATTCTGGCCGCTGAGTAGTGACGCAGGAGCGCGTGGTGGGAGGCGCGTACGTGAAGATGCTACCTGGCAGTCCTCTTGACCACAGACTGCGACGAGACGTGACGGACATATACAGTAACGGAGGATTACTTCCATATATTAAGAGTATCGTTATAAAGTAACGGAAGATTACTCCAAAGCGCTCTACACCCAACAAGAGGCTGGGAGACGCGTTGCGTCGTGATTTGACATAATATATTAAAAAAATATATTAAAAAATAATAATTGTATTCATTATTTGAAAGCTGAAACGAAGTGAAGCGAAAATTGTTATTTTTCGTATTTTCGGTTATTTTAACCGTCATCATGTAATCACCTTTCCTATGTAATCATGAATCTTGCAAATATTATATAATTAATAAAGAATTGCATATTATAAATTTTCAAATAAACGTTCATATTTATCATAGGCCTTGCACTCTTAACAATTGTTCTCTCCAATATTGAATTGTTCTTCAGGGCTTTTTTGTAAATATGTACATTTCTAAATGAAAGCCTGGATATGGATAATCTCCTGATAACGTAGTATCATTTCAGTTAGGTTGTATTATCTTGTAACTCACCACCCTTTTTGTCGTATAAGTGAAACTCTCCATAACAAAACAAAGAAGTCGGTCAGTTGAGTTTCGTTATAAATAAATTACACTGTATGACAAGCAACAAATGGCATGTAATTGTTCTTGTGCCTTATACAAAACAATTATGTTGCGTATGGAAATGATTGTACTTCTCTAATTTGCTTCCATCACGGAAGATAACTAGTGAGAGCGCACCGAGTAGATTCATGCCAAATCCACATATACATCCCTTTCGAACAGGTCGCCTCTCCTATTTATGAATTCAGAGCGGCGACGTTGGCACGAGGGAAATGCATTACATTTGCAATTAAACTTTCAGCTGCAGAGACTGCAAGCTCAATGCACGAGGGTCACTCACAGATCTCGACCGCCATTAGAGGCAACAGGACAAGTCCCATAATGCGAAGGTTGAAATGCAAAGTGAGAGGGATATGGAGTAATAACGGAGTCGACTCCTTTGAATATCTACGGATTCTACCAAAAGCTTCTTAAACTCTTCTGAAATGATCATTCTATTTAATGAAATAATTTCTGAGTCGCACAAATTTGAAACCAACAACGAAAATTCCTTTCCGTCTTTGACATAACGCAATTTAATATTATGATCGTTCAATTTAATTTAAGAATATGCTCCTATTAATTCATACCAATTAACTATCCTGAAAAAATATAAGGTAGGTGTACAGAACCTAACAACTACAGGAATTTCAAAGAATGAATTTAAAATTAGCAACAAAAACAGTTTCTTAAGTATCATAGGTTACATTTTTTACTAACCTTTTCCCCCCTTATTTTTAACTACTAAGTGCAAATGATTGAAGAACAAACATGAAAATATTTAAATGTGTTGCGCTGACGAAACAGAGGAGGGTGTGGAGGGGATTATGAATATATGGCAAATACAAGTTTGAGTTCACCTTTCTAAATGCTAAATTTTGATGTAATACTGACATTACGCGATTCCAAAATGCCTTATAAATAAACTATTTTTCATTTAAAGTACAAAAAAATTATTCATGACGAACAGTTTAAATTTTAACATTTTCGATATCCTATTTCAAGATATGTGATTTCGATGGAGCATCCTTCTAGTACTCGAGGGCTTGAAGCATCATTCAACAGGCAGAGCCGGTAGTTGTCCGCGTGATTGAAGACTCTCGATTCGTGTTACGTGGTTGACTTCTCTCATCACCACTTATCCTCCATAATCCCATTGAATCATTGATTCGTCATTCTTCATCCCTCACGATCATATAGTTATCACATAGGATCGATAATAACGGCAGACATACCATTATGGGTAGCTGCCAAAATTAGGTAGGCCATAAAGACAGAAGCGTCGTATCTCGCATTACAGCACACGTCTTCATCATTTGAATTCAATAATAACTAGTAAACCCCAATTATAAAAGATAAAAATAGTACATAAAATTAAACCTAGCAATCTCCGTGGTGGTAGCCGATGTGGTAATCCATAACACTAACCTATATCTTAACTGGCAATCTCATTCAGATAACACCCAAAAAGCCTTATATAGGTATTTACGTTCTCGATTCAACCCGACACACTAAGCCACACTTGAGGAGGCCGCGGAGATGGTGCCGAGAGCGACAAGAGGCGAACAGGCATTGGGAGAGCATACGTGAGTGAGTCTTGTTTTGTTAATGCAAAGCCTGTGGATCATGGCAGCCTCCGCTGCCGCCGGCGCCGCCGCCGTCGTTCCCACCGCCGCACCCACCGCCGCACCCACCGCCCCCCACCGCCGCACCCACCGCCGCCCCCACCGCCGCCGCCACCACCGCCGCCCCCACCGCCGCCGCCGCCGCCACCACCACCGCCACCACCACCGCCACCGCCGCCACCACCACCGCCACCGCGCACCGCCGCCGCCCCCACCGCCGCCCCCAGCGCCGCCCCCACCGCCGTCCCCACCGCCGCCCCCGCCGCCGCCGCCACCACCACCGCCACCGCCACCGCCACCACCACCGCCGCCCCCACCGCCGCCCCAGCGCCGCCCCCAGCGCCGCCCCCCAGCGCCGCCCCCAGCGCCGCCCCCACCGCCGTCCCACCGCCGCCCCGCCGCCGCCCCCGCCGCCGCCACGCCGCCGCCACCGCCACCGCCGCCCCCACCGCCGCCTCCACCGCCACCCCCACCGCCGCCGCCACCGCCACCCCACTGCTGCCGCCACCGCACCGCCGCCGCCACCGCCGCCGCCGCCACCGCCGCCTCCACCGCTGCCCCCACCGCCGCCCCCACCACCGCCACTGCCGCCGCCGCCGCCTCCGCCGCCGCCACCGCCGCCGCCGCCACCGCCGCCGCCGCCGCCGCCGCCGCCATCACAATCGCCATCGCCACTGCCGCCACCGCTGAGTGCGCTCGTTGATGAGCTGTTAATGGGCTCTAATTACTGCGTATTGATCTAAGCGGCCGCTAGAGGGCGCGGCCAAGATGCCGCCGCCGCCTCGCAGGGCGTCCTCCTGGTCCAAGAGCCACCCCATCGCCACCGAACGAATTCCCACAGTGATGGCTGGACGTCCTCGTGTGTGGACACTTGAGTTCTGGATTTGATAAGCACACAGGGTGTTTTCATAGCGGGATAGAACGTTATCTAGTAGTAAAGTATTACCTACGATAATGGTTGTAATTGCGAACCCTCGACAGAAGTTTCGTTGACCGGAAGTTCGTGGATGAGGAGCCTCTTTCACGAGGAGTTTCGTTCACTGGGAGTCATTTTGACTAGAAGTCTCGTTAACTACTACTATCATTGACTAGGAGTCTCGTTAACTAATACGTTGACTAGGAGTCTTGTTAACAAGGAATCTCATTGACAAGGAATATCGTTCACAAGGAATCTCGTTCACAAAGAATCTGGTTCACAAGGAATCTCATTGGCAAGGATTCTGGTTGACACGAAGTCGCGTTGACAAGGAGTCAGGCTTGACGATAATTTCTTGAGTGGGTGTTTGATTAGCTTGAGGATATATTTTGGTTATGGTTATTGTTATTGATTGAAGAGAAGTTTTGGAGTAGTTGGGATTTCGGTAAGTTTGGGAAGTGAGCTAGTGAATCATTTGAGTGGGGAGGTGTAGAATTCTGTTGGTGGGTATTTCTATATCTGAAGGTTGAAGTGGAAGCTTTCTTTTCATTTATTTCTTTGAAATAAGTACAGTTATTATTTCTAATATCCCCACGATGGTTTCCCTTGCAGTTAGCACAAATAGGAGTTTGAAGTTTTTGGAGGCATGTTACAGAGTAATGGTTTCCTGAACAGAAGGCACAGTTAATTACATGATTACAGTTATTTTTTGAGTGCACGAAATCTAAGCATCTTTGACATTATAGGAGGTCGTTGGGTCTTCGTCTTCTTTCAGTTGTCACTCGGTGGTTGCATATTTCTTTAATGGTTAATATAGTTTCGAGAGGTTCGTTTCCACTAAATTCAGCTGCTACAACTAGGATGGGATTGTTGTCTTTTTGTAAACGAATTACTTTTATTATTGATGGGTGGCGTTGAGAGAGGTCTTGAAGTATTTCAGGTTCTGAAATTGATTGGTTAATGTTTTTGAATCCAACTGAGAATTTTTTGTTGGTAGAATCTTTATAAGAATGACAACTTCTTTGGGTCTGTATTAGGTATTTCACGATGTTTCTGAAGTCGGTTATTGATTTTGCAACTATTTTCACTTTGTTGTTTTTGTTTTCTGAAACGAAATTTGAGGTCACTTTAGTTTTTAGTTCTTTTATGAATTCGTTAATGTTTTGATGTTGGCTACAAATATTGGAGGCATTTTGTTAGTGTTTTGTGTTTGCTCACTGATAATTTCTTTTAAGTAATCGAATCTATTAACTTCTCGTTTAGACGTTGGGTTACGTAATTCACTGAATCTGTTGCCTACTAGTACTTTGTACACGTAGTCTGAATGTTGTTCTTAGACAGATGACGCACTACCGTGACTGGTACCCGCATTCTTTCTTTTTGGGTCGAAGGTTTGAATTGTCACCCACTGACATTTTTCGCTGTATTCCGTTGCCTGTTGACTGGTGGATGAGCCCGTCTGGTGCTGTTGCCGTGTTGAAGGCTGCTGCGTGGTCGCCGACCTCACTGCTACTCACGACGGGGGCTGGCAATGGCGACGCGTCCATGACTTCGCCATCTGACGCAATGAAGGCATTGTTCCGGTGAATATATAATTGCTATCGCAATTATTGACTGCATTCAGGGCATGGCTGATAGCCTGCCCTGTTGATGAGGGTATGTCATAGGACATAGACTAAAAAACAACTCGCTGTGAACACTACTAAGTAGAACTTTCACTTGGAACTGAAACGATATGGAGCACCGCTCTAGCGATCCGCTGGGGTCGGAGGCTCGTTGGCGAATATGTCTCACGCACGGGTACTCACGCTTCCGCAATGGGAGAGGAGTTGCACGACCTCTGCGGGCTTCGTTGGCGGGGCGTAAGCACCGCTGGGCTCCGGCGCCGGCTGGCGGCTCGTGATCCTTGCGACCTTGCGTCGCGGCGAAACGGTGGCTCAGCGCTGCAGCAACCTCAACGCGTCGGCGACCGGGGTAGCTTCGGCTAGGTCCACCGCAGTGCTCGTCACTTCTCGGTTGCAACCAGTACTTCTGTGTTGCCGTCGGCTTCGATTCCCTCGTTAGCAGATGACGGCCGGAAACTGCAGCCGTGGTAGCGTGGGTGATGTGCTAGTAATAGGCTGTGATCCGGCGGGTTTTTACGACGCGAAGTTTGCTTAATATGACTGCCAGCAATGCTTTTAGCATATTTTACTTGCGCTCATGTCGTACGCTTCTTCGATCCGTCGCCTCTGTCCGTTCACGTCACAGTCCAATTCTATTTGACCACGAAAGCATCGACCTTGCCTAAACACTCGTTGCCCGTTTCTAACACGAAGGCGCTTCTCTGACCACGTCGAAAACTGGAATTCTCCACAGGGTACTTTCCTTTGCGAAACGGCGTAACGGCTGGATAGAATGGTCCGTGACACGCCGAAATGAACACTTAATCACGCTTCGAAAATCAGTCCGATTCTTCTCACTTCAGCGGTCTTCTCAACAGTTCTTCAGAAAAACTAACACATTTCTCAACCGCTCTTCTTCAGATATTCTAACCGACTGCTCTCTTTCGGAAATTTCAACCGACTCCCGTCTTTCAACGGCAAAGCATCTTGGCCACTGTTTTCTTCGCTTTTGTCTCGGGAGCCAATGGCTATACTTAGTTCCTTATCTTATCATGCGAATTTACTATTGGCCAGCGTCGGTTCCGCTCGCTATTGCATGTAAATCAATGTGTGTAAATTGTCATATGTAAATTCAAGCAGAAGCAAGGAAAATTTAAACGCAAAAATGTATCGTAAATGTATCCAAGACCAACAATTTGTTTATCTCGTAATGAATTAAAATAAAGAAAGCTGAACGAAGGATAACTAAGACAAAATTAATGTCTCATTTTCCAGAAATGTATTTTATTAAAAGGTCAAATTATGTATTTCATACGAATTGGTGAGATTTACATCGAAATTGAATGAATGAATCGAACTATATAAAACTAATTTCTTTTTTATTATATAACTTGAAGAACAATCTTAACTCTTAACAAATTTTGATTGAGAATTCTTTGCCAGACTAAAGAGATGTTTCACGTGTGGTGTCTGGGATACCCCCTAAAGTGCGCCAGGAATGTCTCTGCACAGAGGAGTCTTGCTGGTGAGAGTGCTATAGCAACAGATATTATGTTGATAGCACGAGTTAAGATAAATTTATTTAAACTGCAATTGGGTGTAACCTGGTGCAGCTTGTTGAAGTTTTGTTGCAGCTTGCAACGAAAGAAAATTTAAATTATCTACTCTCCACAATTATAACTGATGATGGGAGTTTCCTTCACCTGTTTTCCTAGTGATCTGGTTGCTACCAATAAAATTCAATTTATAGCAGGAGGTTCTGGCACGTGTCGGTACGGAGACACTTTCCTAGCGCACGTCTTTGCAAGAGAAATGGAGTGGGTTAATTTTACCTAGCTTTAATGAAATCAATCAGAAAACTTTCGTTAGGATGGCATGTACTCGATTGAGCAACTTTGCAAGCAACAATAATTTCCTATTAACGTAGAGTTTTGAGAGCACCCCTCGCGACTGCTTAAGGGTTAAATCCTATATTAATATCTTATCAAAAATTACGGTAATGTAACATAATTTTAGACATGTATTATTGTTTTTCAATTTGTACTGTTATAAAACAATCCAATTTTATTACGCCACAACGGAATAACTTGAGAAATATATTCTTAAATACCGGTTCTAAAAACAACAAAGATACTTCTTTGAAGCTACCATTCTGTTTATTTTTTCCCCTAGAGTTAACTTAGACTTGAGCGGTATACTGTTCTGATTTATGTAATGCTGTGACATTTTTAAAAAATGATTCCTCGACAAGATGATATTTCCGTTATTTCCGAAACATTTTCTTTACAATAACTACACGCCTTCTAAACCAAATTTTACAAATCATCATTTGCTGCAAAAGAAATAATTTTAATATTTGCAAAGGAATTGTGAATTTTGGAGTTGTTGCTTGACGAAAGTCGTAAAATTTCTCAGATGCATTACAGAAAAATGAAATGATGCATGTCAGCGGCTCAGCATGAGATTTTCCTGTTGGATATTGGCAGAATATTTCATGGAAACGCATTGACGGGGGGCATGGCAACAATGTCGACGCGCATTCCAAGGAAGGGCCGATCTCCGCGTATCGCCTGATCTCGTCGCCAGGATTTTTCCATAGAATTCCTCAGCCACCGTCGGATCTCTTTTCGAACAAAATGCCATCTCTGCAGCAAATGGCGCAGCCTCCTTCGGGAGTCTAAACGCCACTGCTTAGATATTCCCGCTGCAATATTTTCAGGAGGTTCAGATTGTACACCAAGTGCCGTTAAGACACGGACGTAAAAATATTTATCACTGGCAGGGAGTCGCTGGGCTAGCGGGACGCAAAGCAGTCGCGAAAAAATTCTGATTAGCCCCTAGAGCGGCGTGACAGGCGAGGGAAGTGGGAGTGGGGGCGCGGGGGAAGGGGACGGCGGGGCGGCGATGGCGGATGGGGCAGTGGGGACGGATGGGGCGGCGGGGGCGGATGGGGCGGCGGGGGCAGCGGGGCGGCGGGGGCGGCGGGGGCGGCGGGGCGGCGGGGGCGGCGGGGGCGGCGGGGCGGCGGGGGCGGCGGGAGCGGCGGGGGGGCGGCGGGGGCGGCGGGGGCGGCGGGGGCGGCGGGGGCGGCGGGGGCGGCGCGGCGAAGGCGGAGACAAGCGCGCAACGCGGCGCGACTCGGCTCAGCGCGGCGACGACGAACCGTAAAACTCGGCAGCGCTGCCAACATGCGAAAATTCAAATTCCCTCCCGATAGCCCGTAGCCGGGCCCGGCAGTAAGCACGGCACGTCGTAAAGAAGCTGGAGCGGGCGGGCGTCTGGAGCGAGGCGAGGCGAGGCGCGAGCGGGGGGGGGCGGGGGCGTCTGGAGCCATAAAGTGGGCCAGGGCGCGAGCGAGTGGGAGAATGAGGGACTGCGGGAGAGGGAATGCATGGGTTGAGCGGGCCGAGAGATGGGGAGATGGGAGGTTGACGAGGGAAGGTTTCGTGGAATTCGAAATGGGAACGAAAGAGAACAAATTGGTGAATTGGTTGGGGGTGTAAAAAGGTAGGATTCTTTCAAAGGAAAAGAAACGAGGTGTGCCTTATGAAGTCTTATATAAATATTAGAATGCAGTGGAGTATAATGTCAAGAAATGAAGCGGATGAAGGAACGTGCAAAATATGGGAGAGACTAGAAGCGCCCGACCGGACGAAATTACGAGTGGATGAGCGCCGGCGGAGTGGTCGAGCCAGCAAATCACAGGTCGGGAAGTGAACGGGTGAGCGTCTGGGGCAGCGGAACATGGGCAGGGGATCGAGAGACAAGGCGAGTGGGCGACTAGGCGATCGGGGAACTCCCGGCCGGACGGGCGACGAGCCGGGGGGCGGAGCGGCCGGGCGGGCGAAAATGTAGGGAAGAATGGACGAGTTCATGAGCGACCGAACAAGCCACCGAAAGCGTGAAACGAAGAGGGAGCAGATTCGAAACGACCTTACGTAATCCATGAATGGCAAGGGAAGCGAAGGCAGCTGAGTTAGTACGAAAGGCGCTGTAGGAATCAAGAAGAAATGGCGAAGGCAAACGGCGCGAGTTATGGGCGGTGGGAGACGAGGTTGAGGCGGCGGCGGCCTCAGCAGCCAGGTCATGGAAAAGGGGGCGTGTCCCACGCGAGAAAGCCGGTGGGTATTTGCTGAGTGCGGGAGCGGACAGGTGATCGGCAAGGCGCCTCGGGGGTGTGTATCGAAAGGGCGGAGCTGCCGTGTTTGTTGCCTCGTGCGGTAAATTAGAAGCCCTGTCTGTGATGGCGGAACCTCTAGCGACGGCTAAGGTTGTCTTAGGCGGCGTGTAAAGTAGAAACGAATCGATGTACGTAGAAACGTCTTGCCTTCAAATAGGTTTTTCGTTTGGATGTTACGCTTTTACGTATGTGGAGGTAAGATAATACGAATATTTTCTCTTATTGTTCGTTTTAGAGTTCGCAGAATTATAAGTTTTCAAATGTGAAAAAGTAAACATAATATTTTAGCAATATGATAAAACAGTTACCTTGTTACAATAAAGTAATCACTTAAATGTCTTGCATATACACCTCACTGTAAATGTGTCATTCCGAAAACACTACTGAGTCTTAAAATAAAATTCTTGATAAATGTGTATATAATCCAAATCTAGCACTCTCATATCAATTATTGGGTTTTTAATGATGAGACCAGGTTTTATGGAGGAAACAAAGATTGATAATTTAAGGATCTTGCTGATTTTCCATTGTTTTGTCGTATATTAGAGGTTACTGTAGTGAATTGAAAAGTGAATTGTAGGTTTACTCTATGTATTCAACACAGTGTATATTCATTTTGATAATGTCCCAATAGAATCTATCACTTCCCTGTACAAATGCACTATAAGAAATATTGTTTTAAATGAGGTTGAGTAGTCATCCAAATCATTATATCCAATAATGATTGCTTTTTCACATCAAACTCTCAATTATATATTTATAACCTTACACTTCGTATACCATATTCAAACACATATAATATCCTAAAAGTATTCTGAATGTGTTCAATCATTTACTGCAAATTCAATGATATTTGCATCCAGAATACAATATACTTGGAAATCACAAAAACTTGTCTTAGAAACGAAATATATAGTGACAAAGAACACGCACACGATGTTAATAACAAAAACAATGTAATAATTCAAAATATTTATGAGTTTCTTGAGAAGTACGAGATTCATATTCCACGACGCAGAAATGTTTTGTATGGCGGTGGAGCAATAAGATTAAACGTCCACAAATATTGAAAACTCATTTCCGAGAAAACGAGTATCATCCTTATAACATTTTTATTTAGGAAGTCTCATATAATACATTAAATTTCCCCGAACATTCATTTCCAAAAATATTTTTCCGTGAGCATTTGCGTTTCACGAAGGAGACAATACGAAAACAGTAAAAATGCAGAAGCCAGCTCCCTCAGGTGGCGCATTTCGACGTTGAGTGTTTCCACGAAGCGGATATACAGAATCAATTCCGTCCGTAGCTTCGGTGCAGAATCGACTCCATTCCGCCGGCGTCTGCCTCACCCACACCGCGTGGCGGAGAAGGCCCCTGCGAGTGCGACACGCCCACATTTGTCCGAGGGGGCGTTGCCGTATCTTGCGGCGTAAAACGCCCCCCGCGCGCAGGAAGAGTGGGGGTGGGTGGGAGCGACATATCGCACAATCGGGTGCTCGCCGCGGAGCTTGCGCCGTTCGCGGCAGCCGCTCCACCCACGCAGCTTGCTATGCGGCTGCGGTGGCGCCCCCTGCCGCTGCGACTGGCGGCGCGACATTCCATGCGGCGCCGCCTCGCGCGCTCCGGCTGCGGATACAGTCGGTTCTATCATCGCACTGCCTCCAACAGTATACGAGCAGCACTATCCCTCTCTGGTAATGGGAGTACATGCACTCTTACTACCACTCTTACTACCACCTCCACCACCACTTCACCGGGAGCGGTAGCTCAGTGCATCGCCTCTGATGTCACTGCAGCGCCTCTGACCGGGAGGTCGTAGGTTCGAGTCCTGATGGCGGCAGGATTTTCGACACGAGCTTTTCAGCTAGGTCCAATTCAGTCGCTGTCTGGAGGAGAATTCTAGTGGTCGGCTGCTGTGATCGGTAGTTTTCCGTGGTTTCTCCGATCAACATCAGGCGAATGCCGGAGCAGTACCCTAACAAACGGGCCACGGACCGCGCGCGATCTGTCCTTCCTCTTCCTTGTCCTATTCTCTCCCTATACACACACACTAACATGCACAACACTACCACATATTCGGGGAGAACGGTCGGGAGCTTAGAGCTTGTCCCGGCTGGGGCGGTGGTGAGCTGGTGGTGAGACGGGGTTAGGGGAAAACCCCACTAACCGACGGTAGGTCAGCGCCGGATCTCACCATCTAGTGGGGGAAGATCACCGCCATCTCCCGAGAGAAAAACATGTACTATACTAACGGGATTAATGATCGAAGCAGTTGACGCGCTCGGAAACACGAAAAAATTAATCAATCAATCCACCACCACTTCCTCCACCACCACCATCACCATTCCCCTATCACTACCACCACCACCACCACCACTTTCACTACCATCATTACAGACACTATAACCACCAGTGCCACTACCGCCTCCATTCTTACAGCCACCATCACCACCATCGCCACCATCGCCACATCGCAGTTACCAATTCTATTACTACTACCACCATAATCATCATTCAACAATCACCACTATCGTACCATACCCCGATCACCATCACTACTATATTACTTTTATCACTATCGCCACCTTGAACACCAACTGTCCATCTTCGACCATCAGTAGAATCACCACCACCACCAACTCTACTGGCTCCGCCCTCCACCACCATCACCACCACCACCAGTTCCTTCAATGTCTGCTACCCCACCAACACATTGCCAATATCCAATCTTCCAATCACCAATCACCACTACTGTTATAGTTATCAATATCATAATCATTATCGCTTTCATTCCAGAACTACATCTACTTTCACCACCTCACTGCTGCCATCACTATAGTCCATAATAATAGTATAGATTTGTTAGAAATGTCTCCACTACTATTACTACTTCTACCGCTTCAACACCACCACCCTTAACATAATTAATGCAACCGCCAGCATATTACAGGCAATGTTGTTATCTACCTCTACCTCTACCTCTACCACCTATTTCCGCGCCGCAATATCATCGTAAAAAATTCCAAGCAACTTTTTTACTTTACCGATGCGTTGCTTCTGAAACGTATTCAGCAACCTTTTTTTACCAACACCCCATTCGTGTCTTTCTTATTTTTAACGGTAATCGTTTGTTGCATACATCAATTTTGCAAACTTTTCTTGCTCTGTCTATCAATTTGCCTAACGTAAGTCGCTAGTATGTTTTCTATTACCCTTATAGTTCAACTTCCACTTCTTCTATCCCTGAAGACTAAGCTAGTGTTCCATCTTGAGTTACATTACTCCTATCGTTACTGACTTTCCACTCCACGAGATATTCTTTGCTTCGTCTGCTGTGAAATTCGTCTTCCAACCACCTTCCTCCTCACATACACCCCTTCTGCAGTCACAGGCGACTCCCCCTAATGGGCAAGGTGGCTCAGAGCATCAACTGATCACTGCAGTGCCTCTGATCGGTAGGTCCTTGGTTCGAGTCCCGACGGGGGCAGGATTTTCGACTCTATAGATGGCTCGTTTTCCACGGTTTCTCCGATCAATACCAGGTGAATGCCGGAGCGGTACCTTAACAAACGGGCAACGCGCGATCTTTTCTTCCTCTTCCATGCCCTATCTTCACATATTACTTACACACATTTACACTCACGCGCACTACACTACCACACATGCCGGGAGACCGGCTGGGAGCCTGGAGCATGCCTCGGCTGGGGCGGTGCCCCGCTGGAGGGAGATGTCTGGTTAGGGAAAACCTCGCTAACCCTCGGTAGGTTGGCGCCGAATCTATCACCCTCTGGGGGAAGATCACCGACTCCTCCCGCGATGAAACATGCACTACACGTACGGGACTAATGACCTTAGCAGTTGACGCTCCCGGAATCAGTAATCAATCAGACAAAGAAACTACCACCCTTAATACTCAAGGTATCATTCCCAACGTCATCGACGCCACCCCCTATCACCGCTTGCGCAGCCTTCCGCGGGGCCGCGCAAAATACAGGAGAGATGCAGGGGAAATAAAAATCTTGGCGGGCACGGGCGCCAACGAAAGGCGTGGGAGGGGTCTCCTTGTGTGACGCGAGGGGGGGGAGGTCGCGAGGGCGGCAGTAACCTGTAGAGGCGCCTTTACGGCCGCGACTCGACTCCCGGGCAGGGGCTGCGCCGCCCACAAAAGTTTATACGCCGCGCCCGCCAGGGGCGCGCCACCCGCCGCCCGCCGCCCGCCGCCCGCCGCCCGCCGCCCGCCGCCCGCCGCCCGCCGCCCGCCGCCCGCCGCCCGCCGCCCGCCGCCCGCCGCCCGGGGCGCGATGAGGTTTGTTAGGGCACCGACTGTGTGTAAGGTGCGGCGTGGTGGCGCTGAGAGCTGCAAGGCTAACAAAGATGCTGTGGCTGAAAGACTGTCCCCAGAATGGAGAAGGGTTTTCCTGAAGGATGGAGGGTTTCAGGAACGCGAGTTGCACAATGCCAAAAGGAGTAGCAGAGTGGACAATGTTAGACATGTGAAATAACAGTGAATTTACCGAGAACCGTAACATTTAAAAATCTTCAAAATTGTTATTCGATTTCTTATTAACTGGAGATCTCCGAAAAATAAGTTTTAATTTTATGGTTGGAAACCTCTAGCATATAAAGCAATCTCTTCAGCACTAGTTCATTTCTTTCTCGTTATATCTCGCTGTTTATGTTTCATTATGCATCGCGTGAAGAATACCAGAAAGTTTCATATAAAACTCAACGTCTTCAACACCTTCGTGCAATCATGTTGAGACATTAAAAAAAAAGGCAGCCAATATTACCAATTTAGGAATTTGTATTCCAAAGTACGTAGTTTTCCACTTCTTCCGTCGTGGCACTGGATTGAAAAATTATTTATACCAGAAAGTTACATGTAAAACTCAACGTCTTCAACACCTTCGTGCAATCATCTCCAGAAATCAACAAAACAGTAAGCCAATATTACCAACTTAGGAATTTGTATTCCAAAGTACGTAGTTTTCCACTTCTTCCGTCGTGGCACTGGATTGAAAAATTATTTATACCAGAAAGTTACATGTAAAACTCAACGTCTTCAACACCTTCCTGCAATCATCTCGAGAAATCAACAAAACAGTAAGCCAATATTACCAACTTAGGAATTTGTATTCCAAAGTACGTAGTTTTCCACTTCTTCCGTCGTGGCACTGGATTGCAAAATTATTTAAACCAGAAAGTTACATGTAAAACTCAACATATTCAACACCTTCGTGCAATCATCTTGAGAAATCAACAAAACAGTAAGCCAATATTACCCATTTAGGAGTTCATATTCCAATGCACGTAGTTTTTCACTTCTTCCGTATTAGCACTGGATTGCAAAATTATTTAAACCAGAAAGTTACATGTAAAACTCAACGTCTTCAACACCTTCGTGCAATCATCTTGAGAAATCAACAAAACAGTAAGCCAATATTACCAATTTAGGAATTTGTATTCCAAGTACGTAGTTTTCCACTTCTTCCGTCGTGGCACTGGATTGAAAAATTATTTATACCAGAATGTTACATGTAAAACTCAACGTCTTCAACGCCTTCGTGCAATCATATTGAGAAATCAACAAAACAGTAAGCCAATATTACCAGCTTCTACAGCTCCGTTCCGAAAAAGCCTTGCGCCAGGCGGCGGCGTCGCGCTCGGAAAACGAGGAGTGCCGCAGGGGCTGGCGCCGCGCGCCGCGCAGGATTATCCTTCGGACGGGCGACGCCGCGCGCCGCGCGGGGCTCTGAAATATTAGGGCGGCCCCTCGCGCAGCAGGGATTTGCCAGATTACGCCGTCGCGGGCGCTCGCGCTCGCGCCGCGCGCGCGCCGAGGAACGCGGGTTCTTGGGAGGGCGCTTTCCGAATATCGGGTGGCGCGCACAAAGTGCATAAACAAGGAGAGAGCCCTTGCGAGAGCTTCGCGAACCGAAATTATCTCTCCTCTGAGACGGCGCAAGCCTCGCGTGGATAATTGCAGTGGAAGTGGATCATGACTTTTTTTTCGTGTAGTAGATCTGGTCGGATTTTTGCTCGTGAGTTAGTTTTCTTGAAATAGGGTGTCGCATAGTTTACTGTGCGATAAGAAAGTGTGTACTGTGTTCACTTCTTGCTTCTGTGGATCTTTCATGTGCCACTTGAGGTAGAAAATTGTGGGAAAATTAGAAAATTCCTGTTCTTTGGATTCGTCACTTTGAATTTTTTCCCCAGTTTTCTTATCCTTCTCGCTGTATCAGAAAACAATGTGATTTATGATGCTGTATTGTATCAAATGCCGAAATATCCCGAAAAATAAACAATTCAGAATTATTTTCGTAATACAGTTTGCTACAATAAATGTATTTCCAAGAAAGGAAAGAATGTATAAGACTTATTTGGCATCTCAGTTTTCGAAAAATCAAGATTCTTCTGGATAATAACATATAATGCCTCACAGTTTTATCAGTACAAGAAGAAATAATATTTCAATCATCCATCATTTAATGAGAATAGTACATTACATGAAGAGAGATAAAATTATTCATTTTAAAGATGAAGATTTGAAGCAAATGGTAATAAATAGATAGCCGAAATGATTTATTCAGTTCGAATACTCCACAAAATTTTCAATAGTTCACATTTCTTACACAATTTGTTGTGAATCCATCGTTGTGAAACACGTTTTGTAATAGTAAACATATAAAAAGAAGTAAAAGTACTAACTTGAGCATAATATATTTTGCAAAATGTTAACGGGTTTCTATAAATAATTTAAATTTACGTACATGTTGTTAGGAATGAATAGAACCAACAGCATCTCGGTGCTTGTGGAAAACGCATTCAATAAGTTTTGAACGCGGCTGAAGTAACTTTATTTTGAACACGTTGAATAGCACCATACATAAGAGATACCGCACGATTCTACACAGTTGCTGAGCTGTCGTAGACTCAAACACACGAAACGAGCTAATAATACGATACGAAGTTGGAGCACGACGTATTTTACTTACAAAACGGAGCACCGAGAAAGTTGTTTCGTCAACACAGCACACCCTTCGCTATTTCGACTGCAGCGCTTCCTCGCGCCGCCCGCAGACTTTAATTCCCGTAAAAATAATATTCCGCAGCCGTTAACTCTCTGCAATTAGCCGGCGGCAGTAATCCTCTCAAATTTTTGGCGTAGTAGTGAAAGCGCTCACGTACAGATTCGCGTTTTAAGCTCTGTTGCGAAATCCGAAACTCGCGCTCACGCTTCGTGAAACATCTGAACAGTCACAGCAGTTGTGCCCTGCTGTTGCCCCGTCCCATCGCAGCGGGATCGGGGCCTGTGTGTGTGTACGTGTGTGTGGTGCTGAAAATCACGGAGTTGTCGGTAGAGGTGAGGGGAAACGGTAAAGGCGCCATCGGTGACCCTAGTGATATTTTTTTAAGCCTATGGAGAACCAGTGTGAAAGAAATGAATAAAATGAAACTGATGTCACAAAAACCAGCAGTTGAATGGGAGCAATAGCGACATGGGTCGTATTGGTAGCAAACTAATGTATGGTGCAAAGAATATGATACGAATTACAAAAACTAGGACGATAATGATAGATAAGGATTTGATTGTGATAGCAGATTGATATTCAAAAGTACAAAACGGATAGTAGATCAAGTGGCAAAAAATATTTGTCATGGCAGCTAATGTACCAGCAATGGACTTCGATGGCGATAAAGGTAATTTTGAAGGACATGAGAAAGGAAGGAGGAGAACCTTGATTTTGATTGATTGATTGATTTTTCATGTTTCTGGGCTCGTCAACTGCTTTGGTCATTAGTCCCGTTAGTGTGGTGCATGTTTTTTTCTCCGGAGAAGGCAGCGATCTTTCCCCGCTGGATGGCGAGATCCGGCGCCGACCTACCGTCGGCTAGTGGGGTTTCTCTCTAACCAGGACTCTCCCACCAACGGGTCACCGCCCCAGCCGGGACAAGCTGCTAAACTCCCGACCGGTCTCCCGGCATATGTGGTAGTGTAGTGTATGTTAGTGTAAGTGTGTGTGTGTGTGTGTGTGTAAGGGGAGAGGATAGGACAAGAAAGAGGAAGGACAGATCGCGCGCGGTCCGTGGCCCGTTTGTTAGGGTACTGCTCCGGCATTCGCCTGGTGTTGATCGGAGTAACCACGGAAAACTACCGATCAGAGCAGCCGGCCGCCAGAATTCTCCTCCAGACAGCGACTGAATTCGACATAGCTGAAAAGCTAGTGTCGAACCTTGATAAAAACTGATTGAGTTTGGTGGAGGCGTTATTTCCTGGCGACGCGTCGCCTAGAGGTCAATCTGCGTAGAGGGCGAAAGCGAAGTGGACGGCGGCGCCCGCCCCAAGCGGCGTCCACTGGCGGCGTCCAGTGGCGGCGGCCGCCAGAGGGTTTCGCAACGCAGCGCGCAGCCGAGTCCGAGTTTCATAGTTCAACGTTCAAAACTTTTGATCGCTGATTTAATGGTTGAAAACTGAGCGTAATATGCGGGGGGCCAATTCCGGCGGACAGGGCGCTGGACGCAGGCCAATTCAGAAGGGGGTCGCGGGGAGGGTGGCGAGAGTGGCGGTGGCAGTGGCGGAGACTGAGAGGATAGGAGGGGGAGCGGTGGGATGCTGGGGGCGGTGACGGTGGCGGGAGCGGGGTAGGGGCGGGGTATGGGCGGGAGTGGGGGAGGCGAGGATGATGGTGGGCGGTGGCGGGAGGTGACAGAGGTGGTGGCCGAGGCGGAGACTGAGAGCATGGGAGGGGCGGTGGGATGTTGTGGTGGTGACGTGGGCGGGGGCGGGGGAGTAGGGACGGAGCAGGGGCGGGGCGGGAGGCGAGGATGATGGTGGGGCGGTGGCAGAGGCGGTGGCGGAAGCGGTGGCCGAGGCGGTGGCAGTGGCGGAGACTAAGAGCATGGCAGGAGGAGCGGTGGGATGTTGTGAGTGGTGACGTGGGCGGTGACGGTGGCGGGGAGCGGGGGTAGCGGCGGGGTGGGGGAGGCGTGGATGATGGTGGGCGGTGGCGGGGCGGTGGCGGAGGCGGTGGCTGAGGCGGTGGCAGAGGCGGAGACTGAGAGCATAGCAGCAGGGAGCGGTGGGATGCTGTGAGTGGTGACGGTGGCGGGAGCGGGGGTAGGGGCGGGGCATGGGCGGGGTGAGGGAGGTGAGGATGATGGTGGGCGGTGGCGGGGCGGTGGCGGAGGCGGTGGCAGTGACGGAGACTGAGAGGATAGGAGGGGGAGCGGTGGGATGCTGGGGGCGGTGACGTGGGCGGGGGCGGGGG
>BLKR01005555.1:0-75000 GCA_011170035.1 Teleogryllus occipitalis | reverse complement strand
TTCTTTAGAAAACATCGAAAATGGAGTTAATGAGTGTAACACAATCGTAAATGTTCAATTTATTTTAAAATTAAACATTAACTACACAGAAACAAAAAGAATTCTTTCAGTACAAAAGTATTTTACAGTGAATAAAACAAATAAATGTGATGTTCTATTTGTGGTTCTGCCCGTCCTATTTTAACTTAATTAACGCGTGACAATATTTTTAACACGCAAAACAATTTTGATCACCCGACACAAAGAAATGCTTTGATTTTTATAAATTTATTTTCATTTTTTCCATTATCCTACACACAAAAGAGAATAAAAATGCTATTAATGAGGATATGCGTGTTTATTGAACAATGTTTTATTAAAACAAGTGAACATGACAGTTGGGTTACTCCCTGCGACAAGACTTCATGTATTAAAACATGGCGAAGCTTTAAAATTGTACCTGTCACCTATCTGTTAAAATGATCAAAACATACTCTTTACAGAGTAAAACATTATTCCGATGAACGCACAGAGGAGAATATTTCAAAAATAAACTATTACAATAGTTTTTTCATAATAGAAAAGTACGATAACTCAAGTATGTTAACAACAATTCATTGTGTCATGTTAATACTAGATCAATTTATTTTTTGTGAGTTAACTTTTGAAACTTTGATTTTATGTAGTTCATTAATATTAGAAAGGATAAGATTTTCTTTGAATCGATATAATTTATATTTGCTAGGACCATTTATGCGAATTGCCCCCAATATAGGACAGTTAACTTCGATTTGTTTCTAACTTTAAATGTCTACTATTGTGGATCTTAGATCCGCAACAGATATTCTCAACAGAGAGCGATAAATATTCTCGAATCAAATGGTTTTTAAAGAATTTCAATTAACAACACTCACCAATCTGGTCACGATGTTAGACAAATATTGTTCGCGTACTCACCTGGAACAAAAAATCATACAATAAGTAAAATCTTATTACAAACTACAGTATTTATTTTACAATGTTACGTGGAAGGTAAATGAAAATTATTTACATTACACACCATTTCCTATTAATATATTTATATGCAACATATATTCTATTAACTTGTACTAAAAATGTATTGCACCAAAATATTTCACCACTTAACAATATTCTCCATGGTTGCAAAATTTTGATTCATTTTACCAATATTTTTCTCTTATTAATAATCATAGCAAGTAGTATGAATTTTATGTTTTATTGAATAGTAATTGATGTTACTAGACACATTCATATGTAGTAATGTCTGACATTCATATCTGAGTGTAAATGGTGTGCGGTTACATTTCACACATTACACGTTTCCCCCAAAGTGTCCTCTCAAAACAATGACAAGGAAATGTAAGATCATACATGAGCCTTAAAAACTTAGAGTAGAATACATTATCATGTAAACACGGAATGTAATAGCACTACCACAAGATCAAAGTTGTAGTAAGAAACTGTATATTTTGTTGCATAAAGCTACAATACATAAGCCTCTGTAAGCAATTCGTTCCTTGTTTTCGAGAAATGCTCCGGTTGTTTTGACACCCTCTCCTAAAAATCGTCGTGGAACTTAGAATATTGTTTCTTGGGACCCAAATGGCCTGATAAAATACACCGACACATTATTCATAACCAGGAGGCGGATTTTCATGACCTAAAATTTTGCCAAAAATTATCAATAAAATACTCTTAAAATGTTCTAAAAAACGAAACGAACTAAACGAAAAGAAAACCATGCGAAGTATCTTATCAAAACCAGTTCACGAACAACTCAAGCTTTTGGATATGTTACTCATGTAATCGAGGCTTCTTCTAATCGTTCAAGTGAACTCAGATTGCAAACTTTCGGTTTGGACCGTTCTTTACCAGGAAATCTCTGATTTACGTTATCCCGAAATCGGTCGAACCTATACGCGTAGATTATATACCTACAACAGCTGACATTACAGTTTCTGAGCGAAGAAATCGAATAGGCTACTCAGGAATTCTGCAGAGAACATTTGATGCATTTCGAAAATGTTACTTGAAGCAAGTACCATTAAAATGATATTAAAATCAATTAATATTTAAAGCAAAATATGCTTTAAAATGATGGAAAATGGTAAAAAAATTCTTATTCGTCAAAATCGACGAAAAATGCCAAAATACATAAAAACGATTAATTTCCTTTTGTCATAACATAAAATTATAGTGTATATTAAAAATCATTGTTCCAAGATGAAAAGAAAAAATTACATTTCATTAAAATCCGCCCCCAATATAACTAAATATGTTAACTTATTATTCAGCTTCTAGGGTAGTATGTTGAAACTATGATTCGCCGCTAGGGAAACAAAAGATCTCCCGACAATGCCGGGAAGTAAATGAGCTCAGGCTTTGCATGCGTGCCACTTTCACTAATGAATGTTGGCTCGGCTTTACGCTCTCGACAGGAAAGAAAAGAGGTCAAGATGATTAGAATGAATTAATGAAATCTAGTTTAACATCGTCTCCAACCGCATTCTACTCCGGATGTCTACTAGAGTGTTGCCAGATTAGAGGAGTTACTGATAGATTAAGTGTAAATTTTTGTGGTAGGGAGGCATTAGGATAATGTAGGCAGTAAAAAATTAGGCAGCAGGAAAGAAAATGGTTATTGTTGTTGAGTTTCATGTAGGAAAAATAATAGAATCAATGAATATTAAACAAGTACTAACTGAAGTTTCGAAATCCATTACACATCTGAATATTATGTGAAGAATGACAAGATATAATAGAGATTAACTTAAAACGAATTATCACTTTTACAAGCAGTGAAATTTGTTTTAAATAAACGAAATAAAAAAATATATAAATATATAAGTAAAATTATTATACACGGATTTGTAAACATAATAAATACTGGTACATTAACACATCAACCCCGAAAAACTAGATAGGGTCTTTGAGATGGTACCAAACATTCAAACCCAAAGATAGACACGAAAGAAATATATTGGGAATCGCGCAGTAAAAAACGAAATGATCCATTACCATTTTCCAAATATACTGCGATTTTTACATTGCTGCCTGTGACATTTCATCAGCTGTTACGGTGCTATCCAATCGGGACCTTACACGTCACTACAGTGACGTCACTACAGTGTTCAAACTTCCGATTGAATAACACCGTAAAGCTGATTTACTTCTCAAGCAGCAATGTAAAAACAGCAGTATACTAAATACTTGACTCATAGATATCAATTTATCGAGATAATCAATAAACTACACTACACTACCAAATACGGGGAGCGAAGTTCTTATCCTGGTTGGGGCCGTACCCTTCTGGGGGGAGATAACTGGAGTGAAAAGTCCGCAAATCGTCCAGCTGGTAGGAGACAGTGCCAACTACAAGCTACAATATTCACTACACTTACGGGACTAATTCTTTAAACACTTGACGCGCCCGAGAACACAAAATTCTTTTTCACATAAGCCTTTCACTTTTTGGAGTCATTCACTTTATCAAGACAATAGGAAGTTTGTGCACCCTCGAACGTTAAACCACTATCGATCTTCTGAGCATGCGCAGTTCATGTTCCGCAGCACTTTTGCGCATCTGCGCATGCGCAGGAGATCGACAGTCTACTCTGGCGTGCACTCTGCCTATTAACATAACCAAGGCATTCTATTTATCGAATGGGGAATTTCAAAAGTGGGAAATTCGAAGAGCAGAGAATTCGATTGGTTGATTGGTTGGTTATTAGTGATTCCGGGAGCGTCAACAGCTTATGTCATAAGTCTCGTAAGTGTAGTGCTTGTTTTTTTTCTCTCGGGAGATGGCGGTGATCTTCCCCCGCTGGATGGCGAGATCCGGCGCCGACCTACCGTCGGCTAGTGGGGTTTCCCCTTAAGCAGGACTCTCCCACCAGCGGGGCACCGCTCCAGCCGGGACAAGCTCTAAGCTCCCGACCGGTCTCCCGGAATATGTGGTAGTGTAGTGCATGTTAGTGTATGTGTAAGGAGTAAGGATAGTAAAAGGAAGATGAAGGAAAGATCGCGTGCGGTCCGTGGCCCGTTTGTTAGGGTACTGCTCCGGCATTCGCCTGGTGTTGAACGCAAAGACCACGTTAAACAACTGTCCAGAGGAGCCGGCGGCTAGAATTCTCGTCCAGGCTGAATAGCTGAACGCGTCGCAACTGGCGGAGAAAGCGGAGGCGGCGTCAGCTGCGTCCGGCGCGTCAGGCGGAAGCCACGACGACGCGACGCAGGCGGAGGCGGTGGTGGTGGTGGTGGTGGTGAAGGCGGTGGAGGCGGTGGAGGTGGTGGCGGTTGCGGTGGCTGTGACAGTGATAGTGGCGGTGCTGATGGCGGTCGTTATGGTGGAAGTGGTGGCGCTGATGGTGGCGTCAGTAGAACTGTGACGGAGGTGGAGGTGGAAGTGGTAGCGGTGGCAGTGGCAGTGGCAGTGGCAGTGGCAGTGACAGTGACAGTGACAGTGACAGTGACAGTGGCGGTGGCAGTGGCGGTGACAGTGGCGGTGACAGTGGCGGTGGCAGTGGCAGTGGCAGTGGCAGTGGCAGTGGCAGTGGCAGTGGCAGTGGCAGTGGCAGTGGCAGTGGCAGTGGCAGTGGCAGTGGCAGTGGCAGTGGCAATGGCAGTGGCAGTGGCAGTGGCAGTGGCAGTGGCAGTGGCAGTGGCAGTGGCAGTGGCAGTGGCAGTGGCAGTGGCAGTGGCAGTGGCAGTGACAGTGGCAGTGGCAGTGACAGTGGCGGTGTTGATGGCGATCGTTACGGTGGAAGTGGTGGGGGTAGCGTTGGTAGCAGCAATGACGGAGGCTGAGGTGGTGTCGGTGTCGGTGTGGGCGGAGCCTGTGCCGGGGACGGTGCTGGCGACGATGTGTCGGCGGCGGTGGCTGCAGAGGCGGCGGCGGCGATGGGGGCGGTGCACCGCGTGGGGGAGGAACGCTTGCGCGCGCAGCGGAAATTCTGCGCCGCCCCTGACTGCGCACATCGCCCCACTCCCAGCAGTCCTCTCCCCCTCCCCCTTCCCCGCCCCCCGCGCGCAGTGCAGCGTGGGACTTGCCCCCCCCCCCCCACACACACAGGCACACTGACACATACTGCATTACACGCACAGATGAGCATTGCATCGGCTACTAGTTGGGCTGCAGAAGAGCACACACATTCTCCTACTAGTTTCCTAGAGAGTTCGACAAATTATTATGGCTATTCCACTCGTGAAATTAAAACCAATATTTTCAAACTAATATCTATTTCTTTCTTATTATTTCAAAAATATTTTTGGGGAGGGGTCGGGCTGGAGTTCATCTCACCTCTCCGAAATTCTTGCACTCCTACAAACACATTGGCAATGTAATACGTACGTATGCATTCAGCTATACACGCATACGTGCATAATTAGATAAAAAATAAACGGAGATAGTACATGTGCTCACAGGATGCATATTCGCCACTTGCGTCGAACACGACTTGCATCTAGACAATCTTATGTGCGGGACAACTCAATTATTATTACTCCTTTATAATTCCTCATGAAATAATACGAGGTACTGTAGTTTAGATGAAGTTGTTCTAAACGTAGACAGTAAAGATTGCACTCGCACAAATCCTGTCCACTCTAACTTAATCCGCTCTGCTTTCTCAGAATTTCTTATTCTTACTAATTCAACCTTTTCTGTTTTGAATGATTCTCTCTCCATTTTGCATTAATCTCACCGTATAATGAATTGAGTATTAATTATTTTTCAAAGAACTTTTATTTCTTTCAAGAGCAAATTTATTCTTTTAACATCATATTATTCCCATACATTTTTATGACAAAATAAATATTGTTTTTGCTGGAAACTGTTGATTTTTGCAAATAATTTTTTTCTCGTTTTAATTTTCTCAAATAAGTTGCACTTAAATTCTGATGAGGGGAAGGAATTGTAGTTGCAAGCAGGAAACAAATCTGTCTCCTTACGATTTCAGAAATTGATGTTAATTTAAGTACACGATGGCATTTTTAACAAAATTAAGCTACGAAAAAATACAACGAAGAAATAATTTAAAAAACTTTGTACTCAGATGAGGATCTTATTAACCTCGAGGTATTACAAACCAAAGTTTTACAGCTAACTCTCTCTCTAAATGTGAGCACTCCATCCATTTGAGAGTTTGGTAACCATTGAGTAAAGTTCCAGAAAGCCAGGGAACCCACAGAATTCGTGTTATCTTCTTCCTCAGAAACCAGACCGCTCTTAGGCTTCGGCAACAGGCAACGCTCGCTTAAGTCGACTGCTCCCATCGCCCTCTGCAGTCAGCAACTCTCGACTTCTCTTGTCGACAGTTCGAGAGTTAGAGCATAATCTCGGGTTCACGGCTTGGAAGGAAGCAAAGTCTGTTGGAAATACTGGTGAATACCGTTACAGGAACTCCAAGTTTGTGAGTTTTAAATACACCACTCAATGGAGAAAAACAATGAAAATGAACGCACGAAAAATTATTTTCGTATTAAATACGATGTTAAAGGTTCAAGATGATCAAAATAGAACTATAATTCATTGTAATTAATTCATAAGAATAATAAGATTAATTAGTAATAATGAATAAGAGTAATTCATTATACGATTTAACTTGCACTTGAAAACGACTATAACATCAAACGTTCCCAGCCACGGAAGACATTTCAAGGGAGAGGGTAAATAAAATATATTAACTTTTGTGCGATATAAATATTTAAACCATTGTCATCATTAATTTTTTCTTTCGATAACAAAATATTTTTTCTCACAATTTGCTCCCCATTGGCGTTCAATCACTTTTAAATACACTATTATGAAGTACATCAATGTCACTCATGCCCAAAGGTACAAGTCTATACGAGTAAAATGGAATTCGTCCTTTCTTTTTCACAGAAAATACGCCCTCTTATAAACATTTTGTTAAGTTCGCCTCGTGCGGAAAACGCTATAACGCCGTTACTTCGAATCTTGTATTAGTTGAGCCTTTCTACTCGAAACGCCTCAATGGTCCGTTGTAAATGTCTGATGTAAATGTCTGTTGAGACATTTGAACGCCATCTCCCTTCATCACCATTTCTCCTCCCCGAATAACTTCTCCCAACCTTCCCCTCCTCACCGCCTCCAAACGTCACAACGAGCCGTCACATTAAGGAGATTGACAGTCCTTTACGCAAACCTTACCCCCCTCTGGGCCTAAGGCTCAAACGCCTCGCGTCAAATCTCTCCAGGAGGCAGCGGCGGTGGTAGCGGCGCCGTAATCCAATTGGGCGTAATTAAATTAATCCATACAATTTACGGAGCGGAAGTCCCGGCCGCTTCTTCGGTGCCATCAGGGCTCGAGGACACGTGCCGGCTTCAGGGCACACTGGGCCGAACGAGGATCCCAGGGGGCGTAGGAAAAAAAGAGGAAATTCATCAATTCACTCGTGAGTTGCAATAGCAAAAATTCTGCTCGACAAAATCACACAAAATGGTTTTCCAGAAAGTAGAACGCTCACTGCTCAAGAATACTAAATAAAATGCTCTATAGTAACACTGCAATAAATTAAATATTTTGACAAAACTAGTCTTAATGAATATTGCAACAAAATAGTATAGTAATACACAGAACAAAAGTTCTTTACATACCAAGAATGTAAAAAAAGTGTTGCTGTTCTGTAACGCAACACAGAAACTGCAATATTTAATGGCGGATGGCCACTTCCTTGGAGCCTTGCTGTCATACCACGTAATCCAATTGGACGTAATTAAATTAATCCATACAATTTACGGAGAAAATGTCTTTGTCGCTTCTTCTTCGCCATGGGGACATGTGCGGCTTCAGGACACACTGGGCCGAACAAGGATCCCAGACGGCGTAAAGAAAAAAGAAGAAAATCTTTAATTCACTAGTGGTGCAGCAGCAAAAGTGCAGCTCGACAAAAGCACACGGAATGACTTTTCCGAAAGCAGAACGAACACCGCTCAAAATTAATAAATAAATTAACTCATTAAAAATCAGTTATGCTCCTGCATAACACTGCAATAAATTATTTTTTAATAAAAATGGTTTACACGAATACTACAATAATATAATATACCCAACAACATTTCTTTCCGAACCACGAGTATCGAAAATGTTGCAGTTCCATAACGCAATTCCAACGTGATTAGCAATATTTAATGGCGGTCGGCATCTTCCTTGGATCTTTGCCATGACATCATTACATCGTAAGCGGTGGGGCACAGAATATGACGAGTCAAATGCTTTTTCGCGTATGATAATGTGCGCACTGGAAGTTAGTAATGTAGTGGATTGCAGAAGAGCAACCTGAAGTTTCTAGGGGACGGGACGAGAACTAGAGTTGAAAGTTAATGTGGCTCTGTGAAAACATGTATAGTGTCCGGCATTCTTGATATCTTCTTAAAAATTATTTTTTTATATTGTGCAGAAGTTACTACAAAGATTTACAGAAGAAGTTACAGAAGATTTATTTTTACTTATTGATTTATAGTAATATATAACGAATTCATATTAAATTAATTTCCTTACTAGAAAATAAGAAAAAATTGTACTTGGGAATATGTGCCATTCGCTTCTCAGGAGGGAAGGGCTGAACTCCCTTGAGCCTAATAGGGTGTTTAAATATTCGAACGATTTACTACTCGACTTCGCTATGGCTTTGACCAGCTGCTCTTGCCCTTAAACACTTATTTAGAGAACTAGTAATGTAAATAACTACTAATAATAACCCATATCTACTTTCTTCTTTCCATATGTTTGTAACTTATGGCTACACACTAATTTTTCATTGAAAACATCAGGTTTCTACAATAGTTTTTTGTCTTCTTCAGATGATAGCCCTAAAATATTTCAAAATGTTAATTGTACAATTGTATAATATACTTTGAGTATATTTTAAGTAAAGTTCATTTGACAGTTTAGAAAAACAATTATTACTTACTCAAGAATTTTCGCACAAATGCATTCACAAAAAACAATAGCCAGCTGTTAGGATTGGCAGCAAATTCACTACGTGACCCACAAACAACGAAATTATATGCATTCTTATCGAAACATTAGTTTTAAGTCACAATTACCAACCAAAAACATTCAAAGCTAAAACTATTTGAATTTCCTACCGGAAATATTTCTCAAACAAAATGAACTTTAGAACTCTTATGAAGTATCTACAGACATCTTCTCATCTTCTTTGAATCGCACTCACATAGATTCGCCGCATTTCATCTAAGCAGAGAGAAGGAACTTGTGATATCGGGCACAAAGGCAGAATTAATCAGATTTTTGTAATACAACAAACGCTAACCAAAACCGAATTTCGATACAACTTTATATTCAGTCTTATGGAGATTCCAGTTTCCATGTATTTGCATTTTTATCGCAGTCGAAAAAAAAAAGTAGCAGCCCACACGGGTAAAAATGAAAACACAAATTGAAAGTTTATCAAAATCAACTTCAATAATTTTCATCAATATTCATTTATGCTATCGGCCGCTTTGCCCATGAAAAATGTATGCGCTGATTGAATCATGTTAAAACCGACGAAGAGAAGAGTGAGAATCGGCGACGCTTCATGAGTCCAAGTTAATAAAACAGCAGTTCTCCATCATGTTCATGGGACGGAACGTGGTTGAATTTGTACTGACACATTTCGTAAGGAAACAAGGCTGCGTTTATTAGTTTATTAGTCAATCGAATATCTTACATTTCAGGTCAATTTTCATCTCCTAAAATCTGAATAATATTTAGCTTATATTTTTTACATTCGTCATAAATTTACATACACTTTGCTTGATTGTTTTCGGTTTCAGTATGTACTGACACATTTTGTAAGGAAACAATAATGCGTTTATTAATGAATCAAATATCTTACATTTCCGATCAAATCAGAGTCCCTAAAATTTGAATCGTAATTAGGTTATATTTTTACTTTCTCCCTACGGAATAGAGACAAAGTTATGTAATGCTGCGCGAAAAGCGGTGAAATTTAGCAGAAAAACTTTTTACAGGGCCCTGGTAACTAAGAAGTGGATAAAACTATTTGCTAAATTTAGTCGAGGTGTCGCGGCCCCTTGAATTTGAAACCGATATTTTAATTTTGCAGGGTACTGTACATGAAGCCCCTGGGACATTTTCCAATTTTTTTAAAAAAAATGTTGCGTTTTCGATTAAATTTTGATGCTGGATAACGTTTGAGAGACGTTTAAGAGAATGGCGCAGGTCTCGCGCTCATTAAAAACCCTAATTTGCAGAAAATTGCAAAAATTCAAAATCGAGTCTTCCTACAACTAACATATTAAAGATATATTTTTTTCTCTTAATGAAATCTGTACCTTAACGATATTTTTTGAAATAAGATCAGAACAAATTTTCAAAACTTTGAGTACTTTCCAAGTAATTTTGCGTGAAAATACGGGGGAGAAAATACGTACCACTAGTTTTATATTTACGTCATAATCCTACAAGCAACATACATTCATTGATTGATGTTTCCGGGCACTATGACTATTAGTCCCATTTGTGTATGAATCTTTTATCCCGGGAGATGGCGATGGTTCTTTTGCACTGGATGGTGAGAAATGGGATCGACTTGGGTAGAATTTCCCCTCCAGGTATCTTCCACAGCGGCTCCTGCACCACACTTGATAGACTAATAACTACCCCCAGCGATGATCGCGACCGGAATCAATCAGTACATCACGGCTGCTTCCACGTCCGCATCCACGTATCCACGGACGTGGCCCGATTGCATCCTACCTTTTATATACCTACCTTCAAACGAAGGCATTACCCGATTGCATCCCACGGTCAACTTTTCCTTTGCCGTTTACCATCTTCCGCAAAAGGCTTATCTCGATTGCTTCCTGCAGTCACCTTTTCCTTGGCCTTTTACTTATTTCACCAAAAGGCATATCCCGATTGCATCCTTTTCAGTTTTACTCCTGGGTGTAATGAGTTCGCCCAGATATCATTGCTTCCAAGACTGCCCTTTCGCTTTCATAACTGAAGAATATGAAAAAGAACAGATTGCTTCTTAAACATTTTTCATTTTATATAACTCTACTATTGCATTGGTGAGTAAGGCAAAAATAGAGTGAGCAAAGATTGTAAGTTGCATATATATGTATATATTATAAGGATTAAAATAATATTTTCGTTAGATAAGATACACAGTGTTGAAGGTTTTGTTACGTGCTCTAGAATTTCTTTCGACTGGGGCAAGAACGTCAGTTTGCGTTACTCATGATTGGTAAAGTACCTCTTACATTGTTTCCTTCTTACCGGTTACAAAACACCGGCTGAGATACAATCGGGCTGAGCTTTTGCAGGTAACTCAAAGTAAAAGGGGATTGTCTGGGAAGCGGTTGTGAGAGAAAACTGACTGCGGGATGCAACCGGCCTGTATCCTATCAGGTAGCCAAAAGCGGAAGGGAATAAACTGGCAAGCAGGGGTGGGGATAAACCTGATCCTACGAAGCAATCGGGCTATACCTTCTTAGGCAGCCAAAAATGAAAGGGGATAATAAGGGATGCAGGTATGAATGAAATCTAAGCGCTAAATGCAATCGGGCTATTTTCTCAGGTAGCCAAAAGTAAAAGAGGATTATCTAGAAAACGGGTATGAGGGGAAATCTGACCAAGGGTTGTGCTTTCTCACATGGTCAAAGATGAAAGAGGATTATGTGGGAACCGGGTGTGAGGGAAACCTAACTGCGGGATGCATTCGAGTCGTGCCTTCGCTGATGGCCAAACATGAGGGGATAAACTGAGATATGGATGTGAGGGAAACCTGATAGCATGATGCAATCAATCTACACATTCTCAGGTAGCAAAAAATGAAAGGGAATAACCTTGGAAGCCGGTCTGAGGGACAGCTGATCGTGGGATGCAATCGGGCTGTACCTCCTCAGGCAACCAAACGTGAAAGGGGATAAACTGATGTAAACCTGACCTTAGGATGCAATCGGGCTATACATTCTCAGATAGCCAAAAATGGAAGGAGGTAACCTTGAAAGCGGATCTGAGACCTAATCGCGGGAATAACCTTGAAAGCGGGTCTGAGGGAGATCTGATCGCGGGATGCCGTCGGGCTGTACATTCTCAGTTGGCCAAAAATGAAAGTGAATAACCTTGACAGTAGGTCTGAAGAAAATCTCATCGTGGAATGCAATCGGGCTGTGCCTTCTCACGTCACCAAACGTGAAAGGGGATAAATGGAGGGAACCTGACCGTAGAATGCAATCGGGCTATACATTCTCATGTAGCCAAAAATGAAAGGGAGTAACCTTGACAGCAGGTCTGAAGAAAATCTCATCGTGGAATGCAATCGGGCTGCGCCTTCTCACGTCACCAAACGTGAAAGGCGATAATCTGCGGGAAACCTGACCTTAGGCTGCAATCGCACACCTCCTCACCTCCTAAACCAGAGCCTCCCCGGGGGGCGGGCTGCAGTGCGCCTTTAATGGCACCGGGATGGGGGCGCGGGGGAAAGGGGAGGGGGCATCCGGGTGGTCATTACTCAATCAGAGCCACCGCGCGCCGCGGGGGCGGCGGGGGCGGCGGGGGCGGCGGGGGCGGCGGGGGCGGCGGGGGCGGCTGGCGCGGGAAGCCGCAGGGCCGCCAACCGCGCGGCCCCGCGTCGCCTCGCGACCGCGGATGCGACACGCATGCCATCTGCGGCTTCTTAATTACTCGTCGTTTCGCCTCCTCATTTTACGCATTCCATTATACGCATGTGGGTATGAATGTATTATGTGAGGATGTGTCTACGTATGTATCTACACGTGAACCTATATAAAAATATATATCAGTCATATCGATACATTATGCATCTACATACATATCTGCTACAGCGCTATTCATGTATATATCTACTTGTGTAGCTACTAATGTATTCACGTACTCATCTACCCATATATCTCGTATGTATCCATTTATATATTTACGAATGGATACATGTTTGAATGAGTATGTATGTACAAGTACGTACAGGTAAATATGTACTTGTGTACATCCATAAACGTTTGTATTCGTGACACAGTGTAACTGTGAAAGTATTCATGTAAGTATGTAAGCATGTCACAAAAGAATAAAAATGAAAATAAAATTCACACACGCGAATGCTCGTGCGAATTTGGCAGAAATACTTTCGAGCGGTCGAGATTAAGAGTAGGCGGTTGCAACTCGAAATGTCACCCCAGATAGTGTTTTTTCAACGCAATTTATTTAAACGCATTCCGCAATGCATCGAGGTCGCATTGTTTGCCGGGGTGGCGGGGCAGGCCCGGGCGGGCTGGGAGTGGCGGGGAGGGAGGGGGCGGAAGGAGCGGGGTGGGGAGAGTGGTAAAAAAAATACATGGGTAAAATCGACTTGTGAAAACACAAAGAAAAAGGTTCTCCGCTTATTACACCCACCTCAGCTAATCAGTCCTATCTTCATCCCAAATGGACCGGGAGCGGTAGGCACGGACAGCGCGCGATCTGTCCTTCCTCTTCCTTGACCCATCCTCTCCCCTTACACACACACACTTACACTAACATGCACTACACTACCACATATTCTGGGAGACCGGTCGGGAGCTTAGAGCTTGTCCCGGCTGGGGCGGTGCCCCGCTGGTGGGAGAGTCCTGGTTAGGGGGAAACCCCACTAACCGACGGTAGGTGGGCGCCGGATCTCGCCATTCAGCGGGGGAAGATCACCGCCATCTCTCGAGAAAAAACATGCACTACACTAACGGGACTAATGACCAAAGCAGTTGTCACGCCCGGAAACACGAAAAAATCAGTCAATCAAATTCATCCCAATGAGCGTTTCGGCGGAAACTGTTCTGGTAAAAAAAGACGTCTCTGTCTAGTATACTTGTTTATACCCTTAAAACCTGGTCGTTGCATCACGGGCTTTAAAAACTCGTCATAAAAGAGGCGTCGTAATCTTTGTTAGAGTGACATCAATCACTGCCCCTGTTGCAATGTCCTTCCGAGGTATCGGGGGTTCCGATCAACACAAGCCGAATGCCGGAGCAGAACAAACGAGCCATGGAGAGTGAGCGATCTTTCCTTCCTCCTCCTTGTCACATCCGTACATCCCTTATTTACACACACACACACACACACACACACACACACACACATGCATTACACGTCCACAAATGCCCGGGGACCAGACTTAGAGCTTGTCTCTGTTGGGGCGGTGCCACGCTGGTGGGAGATACCGGGTTGGGGAAAACATCATTACCCCAACGTGTAAGCCTGCGCCGGATCTCGTCATCAAGCTGGAACAGATCACCGCCACCTCCCGCGACAAAAACAAACTACAATTACGGGACTAATTACCTTAGTAGTCTCCGCGCCCGACGTCACTAACCCATCAAGCACATAAAACATTGACTATACAATAATTATAATCACACGCATACACCAGTGTCCTCTATACTATATGGAAACACTGTGTATCCAGGTAGTCGCCATCTCGGAAGAAAGACGTACGGAGCAGGTCAAATGTTGCTTCGTTAAAAGCCCCCAACGACGGTTTTATCGTCCTCAACTCAACTGACACGCACCCAGCGGCAAAAGGGAGAAACGACCGGGAACAGCCATCAACGACGAGTCGTATAAAACGACGAACCAGAACGATCATAAAACTTATGAGGCGAGATATATAACACTCTACTATAAAAGACACGAAAAAACATCTCTTCTCCCACGTCCAACGCTAGAGAAGGAAACAATCGACTTGTTCCGAGACTTGCCTTGACAGAAGGTTCAGAAAAAGAACGAACAGAAACTCGAGAAAGTTTGCGTCGGGATTTTGCATTGTAGAGTTCTAAATTGACGTAGTTAAAAAGTTGCTTCCTTCTTTGAAGGCTCGAAATTTTCGGTGAATGCGATGCTCCAGGCCGTGAGAAGAATATGTAGAGCGTCTCAGAAAGAACCTTTTTGTCTTTTTTCCGTTTGCCTTCTAAATGTCTAATACCGACGGGCATATATAACGAGAAAAAACCCTGATGAGAACGGAAAAATATATTAAGAAAAAGAAAAGAAAATTAAGATTCAGAAAAGGAAAAAATGGAGAATGAAAGTAAAAAATTATATACTTTAACGCAGAAGACAAAAATAAAAATTGAATAATGTCAGTTTTTTCTCAAAGCAAAGTATTTTCTTTTAGGAATACATTTCTTTGAAAACTGCACAGTATTCACGTTTACGTTTATCACTTGACAAGTTCCTGCACTTTCTGGCCTTTCAGTAAATTGTTTTAGAATACTTGATGCAAACAAAATATGAGGAATAGCGCAGAAAATCTCGAGATAGTCTAAGAATTGAAATAGTTATTTATGATATGAGTGGTGAAAGCACAGATTATCTGTGGGTAAAAGTGACATTTTATTTTGAGAGTACGAAATGTTGCGACATGAGGCCGATATGTCTGAATGTGACAATTCTACGAGCAAAATAAATAAATAACTTGTACCACGTACATCATGTACAATTTTTATACAGCCTCACAAAATTTAATTTAAATCAAGCGTTCAAATGACTTATAATAATGTACTATATTATTTGGCCAATAGAAGCTGATACGGGCAGACGAAAGTATTTTGTTTCCTTTGTTTCGTTCACAGTTTTATCACAACATTTGAGCATCGCCTCGCATTTAGCACTAGTGCTAAAATACTTGAAGTGCACGAAGTAGGTGTTTTCTTCATGGTCAAGAGTGGCTTTTTTTGCCGATATCGTAGGGCGAGGCACACATAATTATAAACAACATTTTTTCTACTACTCCACACTTAATTATAACAATATAACACAACATTCGCCCACACAATTACGAGAAACATTTTCTACAATGGTATAAAAATTATAATATTTTAAAAAGTTTGTAATTTTATGATAGAATAAAGTGATTGATATCGGGGGGAATATCGGTAATACAGGGCCATTAATATGGAAACATTACTAAAGGATAGGTCTGTTTACTTAGTTATATTTACATACGTGATGTACTTTTTTTTACGATAATAAGACAGTTGTCTTGACAACCGTCTTTTTGAAAGAACATTAAAAAATGATCAACTCTATGTGCGAAAAGAACTGCCCAAAACCGGCCATTTTTGTACAGTTAGAGAAAAAAAATAGAAAGCTGTGAATGCCCCCAAAATAACATATATTTAGTAGTAACAGGCTAAAATAATAATTTATGAAGTATTTTATTTCGAATTCACATGAACACCTAAATGTAGGCCCTCATCAGACTATAGAGTCAGAACTTCTGTTTCGCCTTCGGAACAAGTCCGCGACGGTAACACTTGCAATCGAACGTGAGGTGACACACCAAGTAGGATATTACATCAATGTTTACCACGAAGACGTACTAACTATACTGACGTCGAACAAATGTGTCGGACAAACTGTCTACCAAGGTCACACGAAACTATCTCCTGATGCTTTAGTGATCGTCTCGGTTAACAGAATGTTCGTCTTTTACGTTTTCGTCCAATCGTAATTTTGTTCTTAGCACCCTGTTTCCGAATTGTAATTTTGTCCTTCATTAATTTATGTCCATAAAATTTTCGGCCAGTTGATTTTTGTACTATGCCTTATTTTGTCCGATGCATTTTGTCCCTGACTGATTCAATCCAGATTTTTGCTTGAAAAGTTTGGAGCTGTCCCGACTAGTTATTAAAAAAACAAATATACGATTAAAAAACGTTCATTTATTAATTAAAGAAATCATACATCAATTATAGGTTTTGTTTTAAAAAGTCTAATTTCCTTGATATCAATCTCCATCTTCGCGGTTTTGCAGGTTGCTGTGTAGTTTAAGCCTGCGACCCACGAGCGTCGCGTAACGGACGTTATAACAGACGTCTGTACTCTGGACACACAATCAGAGCAACGGATGACGGGCAGCGTGTTCCTGTGTGATGCCCCATTCTTGTCTGTACTCATTATCTAGGCTCTGTAGTGGATCATCCCGGATAGCCTAGATAAATATAAATATAAATCCCGGCCGCGGAAGCCTACGCAATCATATCTACAACGCACGCATTATAACGTCCGTTAAAGGTCTCCGTTGTTATGAAACTGCCCTCAAGTATTCAATTGTCCATTTTCTTTTTATTAATTGTAATGTCTTCCAATGTGCAATGGTCTTGTTACGATTGTACGATCACGATTACACGATAGAATATTGGGACTGTTTTCTGAGAACAGAAATATATATGGGCGAAATTTACAAACGAACAAAACTGCTACGGACCATCGGCACTGGACTTTTAAGATATAGGATAATAATTTTGGACGACATTTTTATAGGACGAAAAGGTTACAACGAACACTTCTGAAAGCATCTTCTCTCCTCCTAAAAAATATTTCTAAATAAAAGTTGGGTACTTAAAAGCGTTCCCACTTAAATGAATACGAGTCATCGATAGTATCTCATCCATTACGTTAAAAGAACACAACTACATAAAATTTGTCGATTTTGGAAAATACAAATTGAAGGGAAAACAGAAATAATAAAAAAATAGTAGCAAAATTCAACAATAATAACATTCCTAATATTTATATCTCACATTTTGAAACATCCAAAAGTATTAAAATATCTTCCAAGTATTATAGGTTGAAAATTTAATCATTACGCCCAGTGTTTGCATATACGGGAGACTGTTTCGAAGAATAAATTGGATTTACTCTCCTTTGGTGCTTATCTTTCTCATCCTTCCTTTTCTATTCGAATGGACGTCAATCAGTTAAAGCTCAATGTTTGCCGTTACCAAATATGCACAGGGAAATCATTTCTATTTAAATAAATGAGAAAGAAAAACGCTTAAAAACTCAAGTAAAAATCACAGAGATTGAAATAAATCTAATTTACTTACTCTTGATAATTTGATTTATTAGATAATATGAAGTAAGATTGCCTCTTGAAGATACTATTTACAACGATCCTTAAAATATGCTTATATCTAATGTTGCAATGAGATTTTTCTATAATTCGGAGACAGATTTGAATGATTTAAAGAAAATCGTCCTATTTTATTTAAAAATATGAGAAAAATTTTTCATGTGACAAGTTGTTTTATTTTGTATTGCAGTAAACTACGTTTTCATGTTAAGAGCAAAAGATCATTAAATAATTCAATTAGAGCAGAAGAGCAAAGGGTCATTGAAAGTTAAATAGAATAAAGTAAAATTGACAATAATTTAATTACATAGCTTATTAGAAAAATACACGATTATCGAGATTCCAATTATTCGAATTTTTGTCAACTCAGATTATGAATAAAGACATTTTAGAATATTTAAAATAAAAATTTTGGATACCTGAAATTATGGATAATCTCAATATTGGATATCACAAATTTTCGACAGCTGGAATTTTCGATAACAGAAATTTAGGGTAACTCAAATTTTTGATAACTGAACTTTTGGGAACAAATTTTATATAATAAATGGAAATTTGTATAACCGAATTTTGAGGGAAATTGAATATGGATTAATATAATTTCCTTTAATTAGTAATATGGATTAATATAGTTCCTTTAATTAATAGATATTCCTTTGCAATTCGAACGAAGAAGATTCCTCTTATCTGAAAATCTGACAAACCAGCAAGGTAAAGGCAGTTGTAGCACAATACGAACTGGGTGTGCAGTTCACGTTCGGCTGTCGGAACCTCCCAGCTCACCAGTCTCTCCTGTTCCCTGAGGCCAACCGCCACGCCCCTTTCTCCCCCTCCCTTCGGCCGAGCAGTGTCAGCAGCAGAGGCCGCTACGAGCAGCGACAAAAAGCACGACGCCACCGAGACAAAAATGCCACCGACGAACAGGCAAAGAAAGGAACATCGGCAACGGGCAAAACTATACTCGCGCAACTTTTCTTGAATGATGACCTTGCATTCCCCCCTCCCATGAGCAATGGACAGTTGAAGGCAAAAGCTCCCAGCGAACACTGATGACAACATTTCAAGCATTAAAACTTTGTTGGTGCGAAACAGAAGCTGGTCGAAGCTAGTTGATTTCATAGTCGTAAACTTCCGTTCAGCTTCATGTCCATTATATAAAGAAATGGCTGAGGCAGGTCCAGGTCCTTCAACTCCTATCTAGTGTCTCTGCTGTTGCCTAACAAGAGCGATGGCCTGGCTGCACACGTAGCAGGGATGACTTTGATTTTCCAGAGGTTGGCATTACTGTAAATACTGTAGTGGCCGACTTCGTAACTAATATCCCCACTCCAACCGCGTTTCTTCAATTCATCGTTCAAGAAAAGTTGCACGAGTATTACCTCATCTTCCTCTTTCTGTATAACACGCCAAAGGAAGATGAATATTTTGTTTAGTACAAACCATACAAAACTCCGTAACTCTGCTCCTGCTGTACAGGGAAGTACCTACTCCCACCAATAAAGCATCTAACTTATTTGATAGGAGTGTGTGTATAGTATGTGTGTGTACATGTATACAGTCTACGTTCATTTTGAAATATTTGTTGTACCTTTTCTAGAAAACGTTTCAAAACTTTGATATTTACACACTTGAATATTAAGCAGTTTTATTTCTGGCGTTTGTAAAAATATTATATTCTTTTTTGCTAATTTTTCTTTTTAACCCCCTTTTTTGCACAAAACATTTTTAAAATTTTTTTGTTCGTAAAGAATATTTCTACAAAAAATGTCAGAGCATTTCCAATACCGTAAATAATGAATTCTGATTTTTCAGTAGTAAATACCCTTTTCCCATGGATATACCAAATCACAAAAATAATTTAAAATAAAGAAATGATATTTACAAAAATTTGTGTAAATAAATACAGAGTGTATTGCACAAATGTGGGTTTGCAAACCTGCTAGCTACGAATTCTATTGGCTTCCATAAGATGAATTTGTATATTGGCATTCCGCTACCCATCTTGAAGAAAATAAACAGCTCGTGGACAATGAGAGAAATTGGTGACCAAGTACTCTTCTACGAGATTAGAAATTTATTGAATTCCATGCCAATTATCCGCTATTGGCTTCCATAAGATGAATTTGTATATTGGCATTCCGCTACCCATCTTGAAGAAAATAAACAGCTCGTGGACAATGAGAGAAATTGGTGACCAAGTACTCTTCTACGAGATTAGAAATTTATTGAATTCCATGCCAATTATCCGCAAAGGTGAATCGACTAGTGAATCAAAAACTGCAGGACTAACAACAAAAATTGAAGTTGACAAGGGCAATTAAAGTATGATCCAATTAAATTCGGCAGATTAAAGTATTTACAAAAATCTATGCGATTTTCGTAGGTACTTTCAAACACCAGTTAAAACATTAATTATTTTGTTGAAATGCTGGAATCGGTGGTATACAGCGGGATGTGGCACTGATTCTAGGGTAATCTTGGAATAAAGCCAATGAGACTATTTAGTGAGATATTTAATTGATCGTTAATGAATACGCTACATCGTGTCATTTACATTTTTCCTCTGTATATTTCCCAATCACGTACTTATTTTAATAACCGATTAACTAGAATGAAAATGGAGATTACATGAGGCGTATGGTCTCACTAATGAGCTGACTCGTTTCCAATTCCGAAGGCGAATTACCGGATAAGGTTGGTTAAGGACATTATTCGATGTTACTGCAGTGCCTCTAACTCTGAAATTCTAAGAGTTTGAACATGACGGTAGCAGGGTTTTCGTCACCAGCTAGATACCTTAATAGAATGCAGCTGGTGCCTGGAGGAGAATTCTAGCGACCGGCTGCTTTGATCGGTAGTTTCCCGTGGTTTCTCCGATCAACTCCAGGTGAATGCCGGAGCAGTACCCTACCAAACGGGCCACGGACCGCGCGCGATCTGTCCTTCCTCTTCCTTGTCCTATCCTCTCCCTTAACACACACACACACACACACACACACACTAACATGCACTACACTACCACATATTCCGGGAGACCGGTCAGAAGCCGGATGGAGCGGTGTTTTGTTGGTGGGAGACACATTGTTATGGAAAGTAGGAAGCGGAAGTCAGCACCGGATCTCACCAATCTGGGGGAGAAAACGGTCGTCTCTCATGACAAAACATGCAATACATTTTCGGTAGTAATTACTATAGCAGTCGCTTGGAAATACGAAATAGTAAACAGAAAGAATTATGTTCAATGACGTCTCATCATTCCACTACCAATCTTTAGTACGCGTCACCAATACCCTCCTCTTGTAACCTGCCTTACCACTCCCTTCCAAGCCTAACGTAAACCTGCTGGACCACATCAATACCCGTCACGACATATAAATTCAGGATACGCAATTTCGCTGAGGTAAAAGCCCTTAAGTCTGTGGTCTCTCATGCATTGCACCGAGAGAGGTAGTTCAGTGCAACAACTGATGTCCGTGCAGTGCCTCTGACCGGGAGATCCTAGGTTCGAGTCCCGACGGCAAGATTTTCGACACTAGCTTTTCAGCTTGAGTGGAGAAATCACGGAAAACTATCAATCCCGGTAGAAATAGCCGTCCGCTAGAATTCTCCTTCAGACAGCGACCGAACTCGACCTGGCCCTGTTGTGCCAAAAGTTCTGCCGCCGTCGGGATTCGATTCTAGGACCTCCTAGTCAGAGACACTGCAGCGATATTAGCTGATGCTCTGAGCCACCGCTCCTCGTCCGTCCCGTACAGTAATGCTCAGTAATGCAATTCCGCTCTGCCCGCCGGGTCCTGATTTCACTCACGCCCGATCTGTTCCGTCCCAACGAGTCAGTCCATTCCACCACATCCCGCCACTCCCCGTCCCGTCTCCCACTCCCCAGCCCCGTCTCGTCCCGTCTCGTCCAGTCCCGTCGCGTCCCGTCCCGTCTCATCCCGTCCCACCACGTCCCGTCCCACCACGTCCCGTCCCACCACGCCCCGTCCCACCACGCCCCGTCCCACCACGCCCCGTCCCACCACGCCCCGTTTCACCACGTCCCGTCCCACCACGTCCCGTCACACCCGTCCCGTCACACCCGTCCGTCACACCCGTCCCGTCACCGTCCCGTCACACCCGTCCCGTCACACCCGTCCCGTCACACCCGTCCCGTCACACCCGTCCCGTCACACCCGTCCCGTCACACCCGTCCCTCCCCTCCACTCAGTCGTCCCGTTCCGTCCCGTCCCGTCCCACCCCATCCCGTCCCACTCCCGTCGTGTCTCGTCCCATCTCGTTCACTCAGCCGTCCCGTTCCGTCCCATCGAGTCATGCCCCGCTCCGCCCGGACCCCTTCCCCACCACCCTTGGTCTGTCCCGTCCCTCACACCCGTTCCATTCCGTCCCATCGCGTCTTTCCCCGCCCGCGCCTCCTCCTCCTCCTCCTCCCCGCTCTCTCAGTCTCGCGTCAGCAGCCGCGCCCACCGCCGCCGTCGCCGCGCGTCGCGCAGTGCCCGTCGCGCAGCGTCCCCGGGCGCGCGCCTGCTGCTGCTGCGCCTCCGCCACGGCCACCGTCGCCACCGCGCTGTGGGCGGCGTGCTGCGAGCGGGCGGGGGGCGACGCCGACGCCCACGCCCGCGCCCCGCGCCGCCCGCCGCGTCGCCCGCGCTGCTGCCTCTGCGTCGCCCTCCGTCGCGGCGCCCTCGCCATCGGCGCCGCGCAGCTGGTACGACGCAACGTCTTGCTCAAAGCCAGGTGGACCTCAAGGTTCACCCTGTGTGTTTGTTACATTTACGCCCGCTCGTTTACGCGTGTTTCAAAATCAAGGCATATCTCAAGGTTCGAAATCAAGAAAACTTTTTTCGGTTAATCTGTGCGTTTGTCAAATTTCTGCCCGCGTGTTTCAAAATCAAGGTGTATCTAAAGGTTCGGAAGTTGTCAATATGGTGGCTTCCGAGTAGTTGGTTAGCCTGTGTGTTTATCAAATTTCCGCACAGTCATTTATGCGTGTTTCAAAATCAAGGTGTATCTCAAGGTTCACACGTTAGCAATATGGTGATACCGAGCAGTTGGTTAGCTTGTGTGTTTATCAAATTTCCGCCCACCCGTTCACGCGTATTTCAAAAGCAAGGTGTGTCAGCCTGCAACGCGGTGCTCTCGCCATCCATGCCGCTGTGTCTTGCAAATGCAATGTGCTTCTCAAATCCAGGTGTACCTCAAGGTTCACAAGTTTGCAATATGGTGGCTTCCGGTTACCCTGTGTTTGTTAAATTTACGCCCGTTTGTTCACGCGTGTTTCAAAATCAAGACGTATCTCAAGGTTCGCAATCTAGCAAACCTTTTTTTCGGTTAGTCTGTGCGTTTGTCAAATTTCTGCCCGCTTGTTTCAAAATCAAGGTGTATCTCAAGGTTCGGAAGTTGGCAATATGGTGGCTTCCGAGCAGTTGGTTAGCCTGAGTGTTTATCAAATTTCCGCCCAGTCGTTTACGCGTGTTTCAAAATCAAGGTGTATCAGCCTGCACCGCGGTGCCCTCGCCATCTGCGCCGCATAGCGGGTATGTGCCTTGCAAATGCAACGTGCTTCTCAAATCCAGGTGTTTCTCAAGACTCGCAAGTTAACGATCTAGTGTTTGGCGAGCAGTTGGTTAGCCTGTGTGTATCCGCCCACTCGTTCACGTGTGTTTCAAAATCAAGGTGTATCTCAAGGTTCACAAGTTAGCAAACTTTATTTTCGATTAGCCGGTGGGTCAAACTTGTTTCGTCAAATTTCCGCCCTCTCGTTCATCCGTGTTTCAGAATCAAAGTATATTTCAAGGTTGGCAAGTTAGCAATATGGTGATTCCCGAGCAGTTGGTTAGCCTGTGTGTTTTGCAAGTTTCTATCCGCAAGTTTACGCGTGTTTCAAAAACAAGGTGTATCTCAAGGTTCACAAGTTTGCAATTTGGTGGTTTCCGAGTAATTGGTGTGTTTTGCACATTTTCCGCCGGTTCGTTTACGCTTGTTTCAAAATTAAGATGCTCAGGTGATTTCCGAGCAGTTAGTTAGCCTGCGTGTTCTGCAAATCCCGCTAGTTCATCGCTTCGGCATCGGCCCGCAGTGCTCTTGACCATCGACCATCGGCGCCTCGCAGCTCAATGTGCCTTTCAGATGCAACGTGTTTTTCAAGCTTACAAAAGGAGCGAAAACCAGGTGTTTCTCAGCGTCAGGAAATAGTGTCCGAATCGCAAGTAGTCTTGTTTTGATGCCTGACAACAGATGTGCTGTGCCGTTCACGCGTGTTACAAAATCAAGGTGTATCTCAAGGTTCACCAGATAGAAATATGGTGATTGTCGGGCAGTTGGTTAACCTGCGCGACATGCAAATCTCCCCAAGCTCGTTCACGCGAATTTCAAAAATTGAAGTGCATCAAGGTTCATACTTTTACATGTTCGTGGGCGTGTTCAGATCCCCTCTACGTCTGACTAGCCGCTCGTTTGTGTCTCCAAACTAAGGTGTTTCTCAAGCCAAGTTCGTAGAAAATCGCATGTGGTCTCACAATGATGTCGAATAGCTGTTACACTTGCAGTGGAGGTAACATGAGCAGTTGAGAAACGAGCGGGTCCTGCAATGTGATGCGTTGCTTCTCGTGTGTTTCAAAATACAGGTGTCAAAAATTCAAGGTGTATCTCCAGGTTCACGATTTGCACGATGGCGCGTTGTTCCCGGACAGTAGGTACACCAGCACTTCTTAACCCCGAATAATCATGAAAGTGTATGAAGGTTCACAATTTTACATGTTTATAAGTGTTCTTAGCCTCCCCTACGATTGTCTGGTTATTCTTTCATGTGTCTCGAAAGCAAAATGATTTTCAAAGAGCGCAAGTTTGGAGAAAATCGTATGTACAAGCACATTGGTACCAAGCTGTTACGACTGTAGTGGGGTTCACAAGTGCAGTTGTGAAGCAAATAGGCCCTACCATGTGACGCGCTGCGTGGTTACGTGTATTTCAAAATAAACGTTCACAATTTCGTATGTGGTGGTGCATTATTGCTGACAGTTGGTATTCCTGCCAACTCTTCGTGTGAATGACTGGAATAATGTTGAGCCCATAACTCGATCTTGGACAAAGTCGCACGTAGTATCACAATGTTCATAGGTATTTAACGATCAGTCTCAAAGCGGTAAATTTGGGATAATATCACATGTAGTTTCATACTGGTCTCGGATAGTTGGTATCCCTGTGCGTCCTGTGACATCACCCGCGGAGGGATACGTCTATATACAAGTTAAAATTTGAAAATGTTTTTCTAGGTGCGAAACTTTCGACCAAAACGCATATATTATAGTGTGGACCAACATCTATTCTCGTGTTGAAGGGATTTGAATTTCTTTACACGCGAATTATATTAAAAATGCTCACAAGGGGTAATGTTCACAAATGAAGCTTGTGTAGACGCACTGATGCCGGACAGGTGAAACACGCCTGTTCCTCCTGCAAACCTCTTCGAAAGATAGAATACGCCCGTCGTGTAAGCCTGTTTAATATCGAAGGCGTGCCTCAAGGCACGGAAGTCGGGACAATATCGCATAGTTACACAATGTGATAGCTTCTCCACGTTCGGATGTACGCCTGCCAGTGGAATCCGAACACCGAAACAAAAGTATCAATACGGTGTAAAGAATCAAATGTATCGCGGCCAGAATTACAAACCTCCTGTTTTAAATTAATCTAGTTGGATCCGCCCAGGCGTTTCGCCATTTATTTAATTACGCTTTTTTGAACAAAGAAATTTTTTGTATTGCAACAATATTCTGGAAAGTGACGATTTTTCGTTTGATTCTTTAGGTCTTTCGCGGTCCAGCAGTAGAACATTATGCGATTTCCTGTGAGTGGGTACTATTAATCATACAAAACAGTCAACATTACTTAGCTTAGTATTAATAATATAAAAGAGATATGCGAAACGTAAATTAAACACACAGAATTTACAGAACAGAACAGGCTACAAAACAGTTGTCTTGTGCAGGCAGCAACAGTCTTTCGGTCTACTGAACGAATCATATTACCTAAAGCGTAATTGTTTTTGTGACTTTTTTTCCGAGTAAGTAGAGCTCGAACGTTGAACATCTGTCACAGCCATTCTTCTTCCCTCGTGTGGACGGTTATGTTGCCCCACAAGAACAACTCGGGTGACCTTGTGGATTCTCAAAATGTGGTGCGTTTTAAAATTAATTTTTACCCGATCGGCCAAAAGGCTTCACAGAATTGAGAAATACAAATACTTTAATTGTGTGAAATCTTCCTAAAATGATTTCGAGTGTCTTACTCGGCAAGTACTATGTATTAAATTTTCAATTTAATTAGATTGGTCTTAATTTAAAATTAGGGGAGAAGGAGGTACAGATAGATTATTTGAAATTTTGAAATTTCTTATTGTGTTTTGTTTTACGGGCATTTGAAAATATCTTTGAGAATTCTTGATTTGATAATGCTTCAGGTGTTTGCTTGTTGAGCTAAATCAAAATAGGCACCTGGACTAGTTGGTGCGAATGTAAAAGTATTTGAGGATAAATTGCTGAGATAGTCTGTAGCTAGGGGCGTTTTAAATTCGTTTTGTATTAGGCTACGGTAAAAACCATGGTGCATTGAGAAATCTTCGGAGAAATTTGTTTTGGAAGGTTTGTATAGGATTAATATTTACCAGTTGGGGTGTTTATCCACTCTGGACAGGCGTACGACAATGTTCTTCTGATGGTGCTTTTGAAAAGAAATATTTTGGTTTCAATTTTTAAAGGAGTTATAGAATTGATGAGTGGAACTAGTTTGACAGATTTTACCATTGCTTTTTGTAGGACTGACTCTATGTGTTGTTTCCACGTTAAGCGTCTGCGTATCACTATTCCCAGATATTGACAGGCGCGTAATTCTTTGAGCAGGGGAATTATTTATTGTTAGACGTGGTGAGTTTTTTTGAGAGTGTAGATTATGATGTAATATGCATCACACAATCACAAAAGACTTTGCAATGTTGAGAATTCTACGCAGTGTTTTGTTTACCGAAGCTTTGTCGAACTATTAATAAGAAAAAGAACTACCTTGAAAAATATCAAAGTATGCTTCGTGTGTTTTAAAGTTTGACATCTAATACTCATCATTCAAAATGAGAAATGAAAAATACGAGCACATTAGCTCAATTTACAGTACAAATTGAATTTACAATCAGTGAAGTCCCAAATTACGGTGGAATAAAAGATGACATTAATTAATATGTTCCACAACATTTACTGTCACAGGAAGTTGACTCTGTTATACTCATGCACTTTTCAGCATATTACGATAATTTGTTATTCAAAACCGAAAATGCTGGGTAATTAATAAAATTAACTCTGGCAGTATAATAACAGGCATGAGGTTCGTAAAAGATAATTAAAGTATAATTTTGGAGTGAGTTTCCAGATTGATTGATCGCTTCGAGTGCGTCAACTGCTACGACCATTAGTCCCGTAAGAGTAGTGGATGTTCACGGGAAGTGAACATGCACTGGTGGCTGGATGGTGAGATCCGCCGCATACTGAATTAAAGAAATAAGTCGGCTTGAGGGGGGTGAGGTTATCACCATCCAGGTATCCCCCATCAGCGTGGTAACGACCCAATCGGCACAAAATCTAAGCTTCCGGCGTGTGGGGTAGTGTAATGTATGTAAATGTACGTCTGTGTACGAAAGGGGTGATGATAGAATAAGGAAAAGGAAGGAAAGATCGCGCGCACGGTCCGTGGCCCGCTTGTCAGGGTACTGCTCCGGCATTCGCCTGGTGTTGATCGGAGAAACCACGAAAAGCTACCGATAGAGTAGCCGTCTGCTGGAATTCGCCTCCAGACAGCGATATAACTCGACCTAGCACCCCAGCTAGGATTGAAAATCCTGGCACCGACAGGATTAGAACGTAGGACTTCAGTCAGACGCACTGTAGTCACATTATTTGATGCCCTGAGCCACCTCAACAGAAGTGAGTATCAAGACATGGTTTCTCCTATCCACGGGCTATTTCCTTTTTTCAATTTCTATACTTTTTATGTTTCATTAAACGCATTTAATTAATATCGTGGTCACATTGTGTTCATGTTAACATTTTGTGAATGGGTCTTCAGACGCATCCCAATTTTTAGGAGCCAATAATTGGTTAAAACGTGCGCCTTATTCGATTGGAGAATACACGGCTTCTGTTTCAAAACGAAAATAACGCTTCACCCAACGCGATGCAGCCTGTACCGTCTTTGATCACCCCTAACTTTCTGTTAATTGAATGTTCTTGTGATGAGTTATTGGCTTAATAGCGTAAGATAGTCTGCTCCGTGCCAAAGGACTACGTCGTCTGTCACAGCATAGCAGCATCCTGTCCTTGGAGGACACGAACAAGAGTTTAAAAAGGAGGCTCACAAAAGACAGTTTTATCCGATATAAATTACCCAACGATGCATGGCCTGTAGATTGATCAGTTTAACATAATTTTGAGAGAACGCCTGTCAGTTAAGAGCGCGATTTTGTGCAATAAAAAATGACTTGAAGTTCATTGAAGTCCATTTTGTTTCTTATGTGATTTGATAATTATGTATAAAACCTTTTTAAAAAGATCATAAATAATAGATTGTGCAATTACATAATTATATTTTTAGAATATTCTGTGTGTCTTCGTTCACTCTTTTATTCTATAAGCGGCATATGCGTGTTACTGACCTGCAGTTAGGTTTAATTTTTAGCCATTGTTTGGATTCGATATGCAATCATTTATAAAACATGTGCATGAAATTATACGAGAAACAAAACGAAAATTATGATATAGAATTTCAAATATGTTGAGAAGTTTGTGACTGGTGAAAACCTCCAAGCCGTGCATTCAATGGTCCACAAAATAATGACGAACGATTCTTTCTAGTTTAACTAACCCAGATCTGTACGTTCCATGTCTAAAATATAAGTCAATTTTACAATTAGTTTAATTACATACCCAGTATTCTCGAACCTTTTTATATATGTATATTTCAAATCGACGTATCAAATATTCATTCTCGCAGCTTTACACTCAGGAAATAAAATTATAAACCATTTTAGGATGTATTCATTATCGTACCGCAAATATTCTGTGTTTTTAATTTCACATTCACGAAAATATCTTCAATTTGATTCACATCCATTACAAATTAATGCATTATTTCGTTTTAGTTCGTACTACACATTTTTATTTCAAAACAAAACCTTATTTTCCAATTAGGCTCTACTTTATGTATTTTGGTACAAAACATTGGTATTAAATATGGCGAAACTCAGAATAAACATTCTTCAAACTATTTTAATTGTTATTTCTGAAAGAAATGCGAGTCGCAGAGAACTGTAAGAAATCGTCAGTATTTTTGGGTTATCCTTTTTTAATTCACTTATTAAATGAAGGAGATAAATGAATTTCCCTCTTGAAACTCCACCCAATACAATTTGTAAAGTTATTTTGTTCTGCAATTTATTCTGATGCGCAATTCTCATATAACAAATTAATACTGGAAAGATATCCCACCGGATATGAAACAATTCGAGTTGTTTGGTGATTCCTTACAGTGCTAGATAAATATGGGTTAATTCTTACTCTCCTTCTTCTTGTAAACTGTATTCCTTACCGCTTTCTTAGTAATCTTTCCAATGTTATCTTTTTGAGAAGTTATAATTGTCTTTACGTGTTTTTACACTTCTCGTTTGGAAAACTTTTCTTAATGGCAGTTCTTTAATTCAATCCCAAACTACAGAGTTTTAGTTGAAAAGAAAGGAAAGAGATTTACTGAATTTAATTGCTGTACCTTTCCCCGCCAACTCGTTCACTGTGATTAAAAATTACCAACAGAATATTCTTTGTACTACCCAAAATATGGAGATTGGTAGATATTCAACCATGGCATATTAATCTCGCTCATACAAGGACGATACACATATCAGATGTGTACAGAAGTGGGGATGTAGGACGAAAATGCTACGATATCTCTTGTCATTCAGAATTGATTATTCTATTAGCATTTATCTGCAATCAATTGTAATGGGCGATTTTAACGAGAAAATACAATTCGGATGTAATGGAATAGATATGCAAAAGCTTCACAGGTTGAAAATAAATTAACAGCGCCCTCCCCCGCATCCAATCACACGCAACAAACTCCCGTTTGAAAGAGTGTCCGGAAATGGAAAATTGGAATTTAATTTAAAGGGATGCACTCGCTCACATGAGAAAAAAGAGCGATGGCGCAGGAAAAGGAAATCAATCATTTCCGACAAAATTTTAGAACTCAACATTACTAATGTTCGAATTTTAGCAAAATAAAAATATGAGTTTTTTCACATCGAATTTCGTTCTTTACAACAGCATTAATTTTGTTGGGCTTTTGTGTCGTTTTAGTCAAGTGCAAAAGGACAATTCCTTGAAAATTAAATGCACAAAAATACATTTATATGAAAAATTACCAACGAAATCATGACTTTTCCTATTGTAGATTTACTAACCCAACACGAAATATATTATTATATATAAATTAATCATGTAAGCAAAATCTAAAAGGCACTTCCTTCCAATAGCAGTGATTGTTTTCAAAAAAGAAAAAAAAAAAAAATTGAGAGAAATCATAGAAATTGCACACACAGGCGACGTCATAAAATGAACATCTTTTAGTATGAAGATTGCAATAAAAGTAAATTAGTAGAATTACGTAGATTTTAATATTATTGAATGTCATTCGAGATACATTAATATTATTTTCACTACCCTACTGAATCTAAACAAAAATTAATTAACATATATTTCATCATTAAACTGAAATGGGTCTGGAAACGTTTTGATGGAATATATTATGTATTCCCGAAATAATAGCAATTCTTGACGTGTCTGATTAGGTAGAGCATATAATTATTTTCATACCAAGTAGATTAGTAGTTTCTTGCTTAAAAGCCAAGAGGTCACTCTTAGGCTGAGTTCTCAGTGCCAATGTAAATACTACACGAAAATATCCAGATAATTTCATGTTTTCAAAACCGTCGACATATTTGTGAATTAATGATTAACTATGGCGTAACGCACACACAATACTATTATCGAAAACGCAGCCAAACAAAATCACGTACACATTTAATCGCTTATTTCTACATCAGTGGAATTCTGTTCGGATGATTCTGGGTAAATATTATCACAGTTACATTTCATTTCTTTGGGGACTTTTCGATCTATTTATGAATATACATGACCTCCACCATTTTTATTTCAGAATTATTGCGTTAGAAGGAGTTTAAAATTAAACGATCGTAATAAGTATGAGACAATTCTGTTCTGACCTGACAATGCATTCATTCGGTGTAGGAGGGCGGATTGTATTTTTAACACTTGCTGTCGTTGACACTTCTTACAACTCTGACTGACTGACTCATTCATTCATTCATTCATTCATGCAGACTGACTCTTACTTTTATTCAACAAATAAAGACAAATCAAAGCCTTGTTCTGTCGTTGTTTGATGGGCCAATTAATTTCCCTGCATATTGAGTGTCCAATTTTCAAAAACAAAATCTAGAAAAACAATAACTTCTAACAAGTAGTTCCGTGAGCGGTGAACCTCGCTTAAAACATAGCAGTTTTTCCTAGCGTTTTCTGGTGAATTAATACTGTCAAATCGAACAAACAACTGAAGACTGAAACAACCGAAGATATGCCACAAAATTGAGCTACGTTTGAAGAGATTTTTAAAAAAAATTGAACATAAAGTGAAACGGAACGATTAAAATTTTCACCAACGTGGAAAAGGGATGAAGAAATAGGTTCTGACATTACGTAATTTTTAACAAATTCAAAGAACATTTACATCGGATTTCAAGAAATGAACTACTTGTCTGGTCGCGAATGCCCAAACAAAATTACGGACAGAAGAAATATCGAATATTGGAGTTAGAAAAGAATCTTGGTTCGCTCGTTAATTTATTCTCAGGCTATAACTTTTTGGATTATAAGTATTTTATGAATATGTGGGTACATGTTACAAGTGTTATGTTGGAATCTCATCTTTCCTCTTAAAAAATGTGATAAAATGTGGGATCGTATAGTCTATTTTCTTACCTTAATTTTTTCCATTTTTAATGGACATAAATGTAGATTTCACATAATTTTATTTATATTTTCTCGATACGGAGTAGAGAGAAAATTACGTAATTCTGCGCGAACAAACGGCGAATTTTCCGCAGGAAAACGTCTATTACAGGGCCCTGGTAACGAAGAAGTGGATAAACCCAGTTGAAAAAAATTAGAAAAAAATCTTCTAACACGTGCTGTAGCCAGAATCCATGTTTTGAGGGTCCTTGATGTCGAAAAATCGAATGACGACAAAACGTTTGTCTGTCCGTCTGTGAACAATGCAAGCGGGTAAACCGTTGGGCCAATTTTTGGAGAAAATCGGTATTTCAACTTTCAAAACCGAAATTTCAATGTTGGAGGATATTTTACACGAGTCCCCTGGCACATTTTCCAAATTTTCAATAAATAAAAAAATGGCTTCACATTTTTTGATTAAATTTTGTTGTTGCATACTGTGAAGGACGTTTAAGAGAATAGTGTAGGTCTCATGTTCGTTAAAAAGTCTGATTTTTCAAATACTGCAAAATTTCAGGATTTTTTCGTCTTCTTACTATTAAAATATTAAAGAAAGCGATTTTTTCCCTCAATGAAATCTGTTCCTTAAAGGTAGATTTCGAAATAAGGTCATGTACAATTTTTCGAAAATTAAACTACTTTTACTGTAATTCTGTGTGAAAATACAGGGGAGAAATTACCTGCTGTTTTAGCACCACTAGTTAATTAAAAAATTCGATTCAAAAATATATATCTATTTGTTTTTCACACTCTACTACAAATTCCATTTTTGCTTGCAGATTCAGGCGTCGCTCTTATGTGCCTTCTATCTGTGCCTTTGGTTGCTGGGCCGGGACTATGATGACCCGCGTGAGTAAAAACACAATTAAATCTATATTAACGTGACTACTTTTGTCTGAAAAGTGGTGAACAAACAAAACATTACTTCAATAAAATTACAATACGAAAACTTACTGTACAGTACAATATAATGGCACTAGTACACAAAAGACAATCAAGTTTTCATGTGTCTTTACCATGATCTACTATGTTTCACTCCTTGAAACAACTGTGATCTCTCTTGGCGTCTGGAGACTGTAGTATTCGTCAACAAAAATGCTATTCAGATATCGTGCATCACGCAAGTATATCATTGTTTATTTTTTAATCTGTCTCTAACAAAAACACTGAGGCCGGGAGAGAAACCTTCATGTCGGCCAGCAGAGGATTTAACCTCCCGGTATCTCCCCCAGTGGGTCACCACCACAGCTGGATCAAGCTCCAATCTACCGACTAGTCTCCCGCCATGTATTGTAATGCAGTAGGTGTCAGTATAGGAGTAAGAGTGTGTCAGGAAAGATCGCACGCGGTCAGTGGCCCGTTTCTTAAGGTACTGCTCCAGAATTCTCCTGGTACTGATCGAAAGACACGAAAAACTCAGAGCAGCCAATTGCTAGAAAACTCAGAGCAGCCGAATTCCGAAAACTCAGAACAGCCGGCCAATCAAAGCAGCCAATTGCTATAATGCTCTTCCAGACAGCGGCTGAATTCGACTAGGCCATCGAGCTACTCTCCGCCACCGTCGGACCTCGGACCCTAAAACCTCCAGATCAGAATCGCTGCAGATCCAGCGGCAATACTGGCTCTGAGATAGCTCAGCCTGTAGATCCTATATAAAACATCTATTTCACCTCATCAGATGATTTTAGAATAGCAGTTTACGTCACAAGTGCGCGAAAAAGGTGTTTCACGCACGAGTCAAGTTTGTCGTCCGAGCGTAGAGACAAGTGTGGGAACAGCACGTCATACGCAATTTTAACTGTTTTTCTACGTAAAATAAAAATTAAAAAAAATCACCTCGCGCCCATTTTGCGTATACAATTTTTTAACACGCCACGAGCGAAATGCAATGCGTCAAGTAAAATATTATAAATTAAATAACAAATAACTAGAAACACCTTACATGTATAAATGTAAATGGATTCCAGTCAGTGCCATAACACTATTGTCTGTAAATAAGAAACAAAGACGTCGTAAAAACGAAAGACAATTGCGAATCGTTACAGACGTTTCGCACACGCTTCGCGATGTTTCGCACAATGAAAAAATTAGCTGTTTCGCACACTGAAAAACAAGCACGAGAAACAGCGTTTCACGCAAAGCGTGTTAATTTTTTTTGTTATTACAATGCATTCCAGTAAATCTTCATCGCAAACAATCGTACACAGTTCAAGCTTCTACCTTCAAAAGTTATGATTCTGCGTCGCTTTGTCAGTATTATCTCCTTACAAATATTTTGACGAAAGGCTATCGTCCGTTTGCTCTGTTTCTGGCGTCTACTGTCCATTGTCACGACAATGCAGCTGCCACAGGGGGCTGTGCTCGTCGGCAGCGGGCCCGCGTATTGTGTCCAGAACACCCCCGCCTTGTCCTCGCGCGGGAGGAGCCATACATTAACGTCATCGAGCCACCCAGGGGGGTGGGAGCGAGATTAGTTTCGACTTGACAGATGCTGACGTCACAATGCAGATGGGACTGCTCCCGCATTACGTCACAGATGGTACCATCACATCCCCGCCATAACGAGTCCGCCGTGGAAATTCTCCGGAAAAACGATTTTATATTTATTATGCGGTTCACGTTTTTTTTGTAAGTTTAATAAGCCACTACAATGTAAAGTTTTATTTAAATTTGTCCCTGAAAAAGTTACTTGTATTAATTACGTTTTAGACAAGGCCAGTTATAATTTACCAGCTTGCTTCTAGGACAATACCATAAATATCAATATACTTACACCTTAAAACTCGCAATTACGAAAAATGTTCAAAGCACTTACACCTTACAACTCGTAATTTCCAAAAATGTTCAAAACCATTTACCCGGAATCTTGGATAAATCAAAGCGTTCCAAACAACATACCCGGATAGTCTTGTACAAAAGTTACCATTCTTAGTAATTTTAATATACATCGTATACAGTAGGTGAATATCGTTTTGAATCTACATAAATATTACGTTACCAAATGAGCAATTATTCATTTCTCTATTAGTTATCTTCGAATACTGCTAGGTTAGTCCCATATTATAAATGTGATTAACAAGTATTTTCACATCCAGTGTTAATTAAATCATAAAAAACAACAAATGATCAGATCAGAACTATTCAGAAAGAAAGGTGAATGCTCTTTTAGTCTACAATCTGATCTACATCACGATTATCAAACGCACAATTGATCTTTTAATTTGATATAGTCGACCAACCAGAGAGCCTATCACATCATGAAAAGTGCTGCACTCATAATCCATATGAACTGTTGGTTTATTCTCTCATTCTACAAGCATTATGCAAGCATTTCCAAATTCATAATCCTATCGCAATGATGTTGACAAATCACCGAATATGTGCCTCTATGTCACAAAACACAATCACGTTTATCAAATTTCGCAATTGTAATTTTTCTAATTTGATAACTTCGATCAACCAGAAAGTCTTTCATTTCATCAAAAGTCAAGTGCTACGCTCTTAATCCATGTGAAGTGTTGGATTATTCCCTCATTCTACAAGCATTTCCAAATTCAGTATTATACCGCAATGAGGTTGACAAATCACTGAATATGTGCCTCTGACTATGTCACAAAACACAATCACGTTTATCAAATTCGCAATAGTTCTCTTTCTTATTTGATAACTTCGATCAACCAATCTTTCATTCCATGAAAAGTCAAGCGCTATGTTCATAAATACAAGTGAACTTCTTCCGCATTCCCGCATTCTACAAGCTCTATGTAAGCATTTCCAAATGCAGTATCATATCGCAATGAGGTCGACAAATCACTGAATATTTGCCTGACTATGTCACAAAACACAATCACGTTTATCAAATTTCGCAATTGTTCTTTTTCTTATTTGATAACTTCGCTAAACCAGAAAGTCTTTCATCCATGAAATGTCAAGTGCTGCGCTCATACTACAAGCACAATGTAAGCATGTACAAATTCAGTATTTTATCGCAATGAGGGCGACAAATGACTGAATACATGCCTCTGACTACGTCACAGTAGCAGCTATTGACGAGCTAAACGGGCGTTGGTTGCGTTCAGGGACTGTCCATAAATTAACCCCCCGCGAACGGGAACAAGGGTATTAAGACCGTAGGGTGGGGTGCTGACGTCATGCCATTGATGTCTGCGCTATACGTGACGTCAGACGCTGTTCATTTGAAACCCGCCTGCCATTCAGTGGTCTCCCACATCTATTTTAATTTTGCACCCACCTTCTCTCCATTCATTAGCACACAACTATTTTTGGAGTCCTCTGAAAATCTGGAGAAGCGATACTGGGGCAGGTTCGGGTCAAGACGAGCCTCCAACTGTCAAGAGCTCGGATCGAATTTGGGGAATGCAACATGTTCAGCACGTCCTGTAAATATTCCACTTCAAAGATCTATATTTCTTGATCGGTCTGGTCAAGAGGGCCTCCTTTTGTTCTGAGATATTAAGAAGATTTTAGGGGGGTGGACTTTCTTTCTCAATTGGTGGCTATATCTCGATTTTCTCCATCTAAACACCAACTCTGTGATAACATTTACTTAATCTTTTCGACAATGAGAACATGATCTTCAATACAATTCCTGTACACAAATTTTAGAGTTAAATTATATACTTTCTAACCTTATAATTTTCTGTATTTTTTCTTAAAATAAATTAAAAAAATATTTTCACATTGATTGAATGGCTTATGAGAGAGAAACAGGTTGAAGAAACTAGGACGTTTAACTTGCATTTGCAGACATGTTGTAATCAGACACTCCAATCACGTTACACATCATTCTGGCAGAGCCTTATCGAGTGCAGATGTATGCTCAAATACCAAGTGTTTCAGCAAATACTGTCTTCACGATCCGTTCTGTTTTGTAATAAACACCTACAAATATAACGCAACATCAAAATTACCGGTTCTTCGATATAATAGTATTATTTTCGTGGTGGTACATTTGTATTCAAAAACGTATTAGCACACTAGCTTCTCTGTAACACTCCACTCTGACTTGCAAACACAATTAACAAACCACATCACACGAAAGAGTTGCCTCCATCAAACACAAAACGACCAAACACTTAAAACTCCGGGGTATCTTTAAGCGATATAATTAACCCGCTCGCCCCCGCAACGATAAATTGATTAAACTTCCATTTCATGTTAACACCGACTCTTAGCTATGTAACTCTCAATGCAATTACAGAGAGGAACGAAGCAAAAGAGAGGGAGATATTTCATAATATCAAACTGAAAGCAGCAAGTCGCGTCACAGAAAGCCGTAAAGCGAACTGTATGCAATTTTAATTAAATCTGTCCGATGTAACTCGACGTCTCTACTCAGTCATATAACAGGCTCCTATTAGATTCGCAAGAGATTCCAACTCCTTGGCAGCGATCCAGAGGAAACTCTCCAAAAAAGGAAATGATTTACAACGCTGAATTTTTTCCTCACGAGCATTCCAAAACGAACAAAATTCGCTTTAGAATTTTCGTAAAAAAACGCTAAAAAAGAGAGCATTGAATTTTTGGTGCCCAGGCATTCCACTTTTTTAATAGTAGGCGGTCTGAATCATTATCACAAATATAGTGGTTTCTCGGAAAACGAACTGCAATAAAATAAGCATTATGTGTTGGAAATGAAAATGGAAATGAGTGAATATGCATGCAATCTGTTGGTCATTTAATCTTGAATTATTGTATTCTTTATAGAGTGTATGATTTATAAGATGAGAAATAGTATTAGTTACCACATAAACGTACAGGGCAAAACTAATGACTAAACAAATTATGTTTTGGTATGCTTAAAATTGATGCAATATTTTTTTTTACTTCCTGGGGATCTTCCCACCTTCAGGGGATGTCGATTTCGAGTTTCCGAGCGGAGTACACACTCCGTTCCTCGTGGGGACCAATATTAACCTTTTGCACTAGACACTGATACACTCGCTGTCTCCTCGGTCTGTGGCCAGCAGACTCGCAAGCCCTTCCACGACAACAGACATACATAAAAGACAAGGGACAATCAACCATTCCGACGGCGGGACCCGAACCCGCCACCCTTCCGACTAGGCACAAGTTTTAGCCACCTCGGCCAGCCAGGTCGGCAACACACACCTTTACACTACACACTGACACACTTGCAAGCTCCTCGGTCTGTGGAGCAGACTCACAAGGTCAACGCGACAACGCATACATGAAAGACAAGGGGAAAACAGCCATTCCCACGGCGGGACTCGAACCCGCGACTCTTCTGACCGCGACGCGGACTTGGCACAAGCTCTAGCCACCTCGGTTATAGAAGGATTATTTTAAGAAAGAGCCAAAGTCACAGGTAGTGCTGGCAACCTAACTGAATGTTCTGTGGTCGCTGTGTCCTTCAGCCCATTGGACTCCCTTTCTGCATTCGTTCGTTTGCAGTTGGCTAACTTGTAAATGGCTTTGATGCTTCCTTTTGTGATGTCCTCAGCGCATGAAAATACAGTGCTCTACGGGAAATAATTGAAATTAGAAAGTGCAGTGATATGTGATTTTCTGTAAAAATTATTTTTTTAAACATTACAAGGAATTTCTGCGTGATAAGTACTATGTTTATTTTAAAACCTAGATGCGAACTGGTTCACGTCATGCCTATTGTGCTGTTTTGCGCCGAGCTACGATTAAGAGCTATTTACATTCATGGCAGTTTTCTTTTAATAATTGTGAGAGCATGTTAAGAGATTTTCCACATACGTAATTAAATTTAAATATTTCTGACTCGCGTACGGGCATATACCTCAGCGAAACTCTTAGACTTCTGGATGGGGATGTCTTCACAGGAGCCATTAGCACTTTACGAAGAGGCGTGGCTGAACAGCTGTCGCGGCGGAGGGCTACTTCTCTGAATTACATGTGATGTTGACTTGTTGAGCGAACAGTCACTTCGGCTCATTCTTAGGAAAATCCTCCTATACATGTGATGTTAACTTGTTGAGCAAACTTTCGCTTTGGTTCATTCTTAGGAAAATCCTTGTATACATGTGATGTTCACTTGTTTAGCGAACTGTCACTTTGGCTTATTCTAGGGAAAATCCTTCTATACTTGTGATGTTGACTTGTTCAGCGAACAGTCACTTTGGCTCATTCTTAGGAAAATCCTTCTACACATGTGATGTTGACTTGCTTAGCGAACTGTCACTTTCGTTCATTCTTAGGAAAATCATTTTACACATTTGATGTTGACTTGCTTAGCAAACTGTCACTTTGACCCATTCTTCGGAAAATCCTTCTACACATTTGATATTGACTTGCTTAGCGAACTGTCACTTTGACCCATTCTTAGGAAAATCCTTCTATATCCAGGTCGGCTATTGATGTAATATAATATTGATTAAAATAAAATACATAAAAAATGAAGTAAAAAAACAAACAAATAAAACAAAACGAAATAAACGACACTAGATTGGAGTGTGATTAACGAAGGAGCATAAACCGAGGCAGCTTCTAAAGAGCCCCGCCTAAAGCTGTTCCCTGGCCCCTGGCGCGAGGTTGCGCGGCAGCGCGTTGCCAAGGCGCGTGCTGGCTTGCTAGTGACGGGGTGGCCGCGCGGCGCGCTGTGCGCAGCGCTGCAGGTGCTGTGCGTCGTCAAGGCCCTGCACAACGCGTGCGACCTCGTCTTCGACGCCGCCCTCATCGTCGGAGTCATCTCGGTGAGTCCCCGCGCGCAGCGCTTGCTTCGTTGTTTCTTCTTGATCCACTTACTTCTTTGTCTGCCAGTCTGTCTCTTACTGTCTGTCTGTCTCTTACTGTCTGTCTGTCTCTTACTGTCTGTCTGTCTCTTACTGTCTGTCTGTCTCTTACTGTCTGTCTGTCTCTTACTGTCTGTCTGTCTCTTACTGTCTGTCTGTCTCTTACTGTCTGTCTGTCTCTTACTGTCTGTCTGTCTCTTACTGTCTGTCTGTCTGTCTCTTACTGTCTGTCTGTCTCTTACTGTCTGTCTGTCTCTTACTGTCTGTCTCTTACTGTCTGTCTGTCTCTTACTGTCTGTCTCTTACCAGGAGAATCTCCTTGTCTTCCCGCTAGAATCGCCTTGCCTTCCCATCAGCATCTCCTTGTCTTCCCACCAAAATCTCCTTGTCTTCCCACCAAAATCTCCTTGTCTTCCAACCCTTACCCCTTCGCCTTCCATCCAGCATCACTTTGCCTTCCAATCAGCATCTCCTTGTCTTCCAACCACTATCTCGTTGTCTTCCAACCCGCAAATCTTTGTCTTCCATCCCGCACCTCTTTGCCTTCCAACCCGCACCTCTTTGTCTCCCAACCAGCATATTTTTGTCTTCCAACGCGCATCTCTTCGCCTTCCATCCAGCATCACTTTGCCTTCCAACCAGTGTCTCCTTGTCATCTAACCAGGAGCTCCTTATCTTCCAACCAGCATCTCTGTGCCCTCCACCCAGTTCCACATCCGTCTTCCAACCAGCCCATCTGTGTCCATAGCAACCGGCCGTGCGCCCGAGAGTGTTTGTGCGTGTCCGCCTTCTAACCAATGTCTCCTTGTCATCCAACCAGGAGCTCCTTATCTTCCAACCAACATCTCTGTTCCCTCCACCCAGTTCCACTTCCGTCTTCCAACCAGCCCATCTGTGTCCATTGCAACCGGCCGTGCGCCCGAGAGTGTTTGTGCGTGTCCGCCTTCTAACCAGTGTCTCCTTGTCATCCAACCAGGAGCTCCTTATCTTCCAACCAACATCTCTGTGCCCTCCACCCAGTTCCACTCACGTCTCCCAACCACCTCATCCGTGTCCATTGCAACCGAGGGTGTTTGCGTGTGCGCGTGAGCAGGGGCGCGCGGGCCCGCTGACGGCGTGGCTGTGGGCGACGGCGGTGGGGCTGGCGCTGACGGCGCTGCCGGGCCTGGTGGCGCCGCTGGCCGCCGCCGCCCTCGCGCTGGCGCACGCGCCGCCCGCCGCCCTCGACGACGCGCACGCGCGCGACCACCGCCGCCTCGCCGCCTGCGCCGCCGCCGCGCTGCTGCTGCTCGGCGCGCTCCAGACAGGCGAGTACCCACTACTGGCGGAGAATTCTACGCTACGGTTTTCCATGTCGGTGAAAACATCGATGTTTTAAACCGGGAGCGGTAGCTCAGCGCATCAACGGATGTCACTGCAGCGCCTCTGACCCGGGAGTCCTAGATTCCCACTCCCCACGGCGGCAAGATTTTCGACACTAGCTTTTCAGCTAGGTCGAATTCAGTCGCTGTCTGGATGAAAATGCACATGGATGAACATGCACTACACTACCACATATCTCGGGAGACCGGTGGGGAGCTTCAAGCTTGTCCCGGCTGGGGCGGTGCCCCGCTGGTGGGAGAGTCCTGGTTAGGGGGAATCCCCGCTAGCCGATGGTAGGTCGGCGCCGGATTTTGCCATCCAGCGGGGGAAGAACCGCCATCTCCCGAGAAAAAACATGCCCTACACTAACGGGACTAATGACCAAAGTAGTTGACGCGCCCAGAAACACGAAAAAATCAATCAATCGATGTTTTAATTATAGCGGAGGCGCGAACGGTACGGAGCGAACCGGCACGGGACATGACTCGGCGGGACTCAACGCGACGGGACAAATGAAATGGCGAGGAGTAGAACAGGGGCGAGGCAGGACTAATGATGGCAAATTTTACCAACACATCGATACATCAATGTATCGATACATTGCTAAAAGGTTTTCGATGTCGGTGAAAACATCGACGAGAAAACATCGATGTTTTAATTACAGACTAATAAACATGCTATTTCTCTATCCATTTTTGGTTGGTTGGGGTTGGTTGGTTGTTAGTGATCACGGCACGATTAAGGCACGTCATCAGCTTAGGTCATTCGTCCCGTAAGTGTAGTGCATTTTTTTCCGGGGCAGATGGCAGTGATTTTCCACCACTGCACGGTGAGATCCGGCACCGACCTACCTGTTAGCTAATAGGGTTTCCGCAAGCAGGTATGTCCCACCAGAGGGGCACCGCCCCAGTCAGAACAAGCTCTAAGCTCCGGGATGTGAGCCGATCTCCCGGGATGTGAGAGTGAGTAGTGCATGTAAATTGTGGATGTAAGGGGTTGTGATAGGAAGTGGGTAGGGAAGGGCCTGTGGTAGGATCTAGAATGCGAAGAGAACAGAACAGACAAACAACGAAAAGGGAACGATAAGAGAATGAAAAGGGAACAGAAAGGGTAGGTAAAGGGAATAGGATGTGAACGAAAGGAGAACGGGAAAATAACGACTGTATAGTCCCTGGAATTGGAACGGCACACTTACAACTAATCCTTATACCACTGATCAGAGCAGGCTAAGCGGGCCAGAGAAAGAACCAGCGAGTATTACCTATTTCTGGGCATGTCAATTTCTGAGATCTAGTCCCGTTTTGAATATGGAATAATCCATGATGTGCGAGTGTGCCACCTCAACAGGAACGAGATCCGGCGCCGTCCTTCACTTTGGCTTGTTTTCTTCTCCGGAAAACAAACCCGGACGCACCGCTCCAGCTGGGACAAACTTTAAGAGACAGAGGGATGGGGCGCCAGAGGAGAGCAACAGAAGGGGGCGAGAGAAGGGGCGATAGAGGGAGAGAGACGGGACGCGAGAGAGTACGAAAGAGGGGGCGAGAGATAGAGAGTGCCAATGTGGGAGGGAGAGAGAGGACGGGGGCGCGAGAGGGGTGATAAAAGGTGTGAAGGATGGCGAGAGGGGGAGGGCGGGGGTTGGCGAGAACGTAAGGTTTTTGAGAGAGTGAGAGACAGTGAGAAAGTGTGAGAGAGTCAGAGAGCGAATTAGGGAGTGAGAGAGTGAGTGAGTGTGTGAGTGAGTGAGTGAGTGAGTGAGAGAGTGAGTGAGTGAGTGAGAGAGTGAGTGAGAGTGAGTGAGTGAGTGAGAGAGTGAGTGAGAGAGTGAGTGAGAGTGAGTGAGAGAGTGAGTGAGAGTGAGTGAGTGAGTGAGAGAAAGTGTGAGAGAGTGAGAGTGTGATAGTGAGCGAGAGAGTGACAGAGTGAGAGAGAGTGACAGAGTGAGAGAGAGAGTGACAGAGTGAGAGAGAGTGACAGAGTGAGAGAGAGAGTGACAGAGTGAGAGAGAGAGTGACAGAGTGAGAGAGAGCGACAGAGTGAGAGAGAGCGACAGAGTGAGAGAGAGCGACAGAGTGAGAGAGAGCGACAGAGTGAGAGAGAGCGACAGAGTGAGAGAGAGCGACAGTGAGAGAGAGCGACAGAGTGAGAGAGAGCGACAGAGTGAGAGAGAGCGACAGAGTGAGAGAGAGCGACAGAGTGAGAGAGAGCGACAGAGTGAGAGAGAGTGACAGAGTGAGAGAGAGCGACAGAGTGAGAGAGAGTGACAGTGAGAGAGAGTGACAGTGAGAGAGAGTGACAGAGTGAGAGAGAGTGACAGAGTGAGAGAGAGTGACAGAGTGAGAGAGAGAGTGACAGAGTGAGAGAGAGAGTGACAGAGTGAGAGAGCTAAAAGGACCGAGAGCAAAAGAAGAGCGAAATAAATCTATAAAAAAGGCGACCGAATGGCTGAGAGAGCCAGAGAACGAGAGAGAAAGACATAAGTGTGGCCTGAGGCTTACGTGAACTCCGCCCTTGTAAAGCGCACTCACCCAATGCTTGGAGGGCACTCGCCGCTGACCCAACCGCCGCGAGCGCGCCCTGCAGCCGCTGGCCGTACTCACCTGCGAACAAAAGAGAGCGCAATCAATACCAACCAAATGCACGCTGCGTGAAACAAACCGCAATCGTCGAAAGCTTTACGCTGGATTGTTTTTAAAAAATAGAGTTTGAATACATAACGATATATCTGAAAATAATTGTCTCTAAATTGCGCTTTTCTATTCAATATTGTTCTGTTTTTTTCCCCAAGTTATACTCCTTTAACAACCGTATTATATTAATATTGTAAATAACTTATAAAGGTATTTTTCTGATTATTTCACGCATAAAATAGTAAATTTTCGTTGTGTGTAATACAAGAGAATTGTTCTTCCTAACATGCAAAGTTAGCATAATCCGCGAACATTTTCTGGAGTTCGCATTTTACGGGATTTGTGGGTAGTGGGTGTTTGGTTACATCAACGGCAGAACTAATAAATTCAATCTGTAGTTTTTTTTGTCGCTGCAAATAGTTCCTATTTCACGAAGATTATTTTTATCAAAAGTTGTCATTAATGCTCGTTCACATTTTTATACCAAATTAAACTATCTTGGCAAAGGAGATGGGGTAAGGTTTCCAGCGCCCAAAGAAATGTGCCCGAATAAAATCATTGTAATAACTTAACAGATATTACATTGTTTTAATTAGTTGGCTAACAGAGATACTTTAATAAAATGACACGATTCGATTGCACGAGCAGTGCAATAAAATCCGTAGTACTGAATTAAATATTTTATTTAACTCAGGATAAAACTTGCTTGTGTTTCCGAAAACAACTAAATCAATGACAATGAGTGGAAAAAAACTAAAGAGAGAAATAGAAGTCATTTATGGATGGAAAACCTTATTCCTTCAGACAAAGATAGGAATGGAGGAAGCTAAATTCTTCCAATCATAAATATAACTAGATTTTTTTCTCTTGATCCGTAATCTAACAAGAATAATCCACAAGAAGGATCAATTGAGTACTGCAAGTACCTGTCAATGATCGGGACCTATTGCGTAGGACTAAACGGACCGCAGTGTTTGAAAGACCCTTACCACAGCATTGGTGACAGACCTGCAATTTGTGCAGGGAGAGCGGTGGTAGGGCTGTAATTTGCTGCGTTAGTCAACCACAAGGCACACCTGAGCACACATCCACACATACTAGCATGGTCACTCACACGTAGACGGACAATTCGATCTCGGTTAATCCGGGTGAGACAATCAATATGGGACCATCAGATAAGGATTGTGGATTCGGTTAAGGATTGTGGCGTGCATTTTGGATTATATTGCGTCAATTTTACACTTGCATATATGGCTTAAATTTTTGTGATTAGTGTGGATGTGAGCGCGTGACAATATGTGCCGGTGGTGGGGATATATGCGAGAGTGAGTGTAGTAGTGAGTTGCGATAATAGGAAGTGTTTGTGGCAACAGGGCATATCTTTCATTATTGTAATAATATAATAATAATAATAATAATAATAATAATAATAATAATAATAATAATAATGACTTTATGGGGTAAGAATATGTAAACAAATTTCTCCATTGCAATTGTAAAGTGTATTGATTGAGAAATAAAATCCTCAGTGGTAAATTAAAACTTTTTAACGGAAAAAAAAGTTTTAATTAATTCTCAGGCAGCGGAATAATTGTTGGTTTACATTGGCGTAATGAATATACATAATTTGTTCATAAGACGACGATAGCTACAATGATCAGATAGTTTTCGTAGTTTTCTCAGTGAGTCAGTTTCTTTTTCTTGGGAGTGAAAACCCCTACGTTTCAAAAGTTACCAACAAGGCTTTATTGGTGCCTTTATTTTATTTATTCGACTATGAATAGTAAATGAGTGGGGTTGCCGTTCTGGAGCTCAAGAACACGTGTACAGATTATACTTCACCTCCATGTCACATTCACGTTTTTATGTTTTGACAACAAATAAATACATGAAATATTATATATTAATATAATTAATACATTTATACCATATTAAATGTATTAAATTTTAATAATTAAATTCTGTCCGGCGGGTTGCGTGGAGTTCACGGGCGCTTGAGTCTTCTAAAACGAATACATTACCAACAACGCTCCCACATGTCCGATTTCATTCAAACCACTCTTTAAACACTCCCATTACTAATAATAACAAAGTGTGGAAAATTCACCAAAATCGGTCGAGTAGATATTGCATCTATGTGCGTGACACATACCCACATTCTCTTTTATTTAAATACAAGCAGAACACAGCGGACGTTGTTCGCTCTTTCTCTCTCCCTCTCTCTTTACACTAACATTTTCCCTCTCTCTTCCTTCTCTCCCTCTCCTTCTCTCTCTTACCCCGTCCCTCATCCCCTTTTCATTTCCCACTTCTCTCTTTTTCTCATTCTATTTTCCCTCTCTTTATATATCACTTTTCCCTTCTCTTTTTCTCTGTCTGTTCTTCCTATAGTTTCCCTCTCCTTTTCCCTCCTTCTTTCCCTTTCTCTCCTCCCCTTCTATTCCTCCTCTCCCTCTTTCCCTCCCTCTTTTTCACTGTTTTTCTCTCTCTCTCCCTTTTTCCCGCGACTTCCCCGTCTCTTTCTTCGTTTCTCTTTTCCCCCTCTCTCTTCCTTTCCTTCTATCTCTATTTCCTTTTATCACTTTCCACCTCACTCCTCTCTTTCCCACCTAAAATTTCCCTCTCTTTTCTCATCCCTCACGTTTCCTGTTTTAATCCCATCCTCTTCTTTTCTTTCTTTCCACCTCTCACACTCTCTCTTTCCCATTCTCTCTATTTATCATCTTCCCATTTTCCCCTTTTCTCTCTAACTCACCTTTCTCACTTTCCCCTCTTTCCTTTTTCCTCTCTCTTTTCTTCTCATTCTTATCTCTTTTCCTCTTTTAATATGTGTTAATATATTGAAGATCACTCATAGTCTTCTGTCTTATTCGCTTATGCACATATATTAAACGATATTATGATATGTTTAAAAAATTTCTTTTATACAAACCTTGTCCTCACAATAACGAACACCCACCCACACAAAGAATTATGCAATTCGGTGCAGTCATTCGAAAGTTATGCCCTTCATACATTTCGGCGATTCATTTTTATTTATCTAGATAGGTATTACAAATATACAACTATTTCTATTAAATTAACATTCAACGTTGTGGGCGTTCCGGTCCTTAAATTTGTATACCCCAACCCCTATTGTTCCATCAATCCCATGTGAATGCACGGGGCGTGACGAGTTGCGCGTTGGTGTTCCGCAGGGCTGTCGGTGCACTTCTTCCTGGTGGTGCGGCGGCTGCGCAAGCGCCTGCGCGCCAAGGACCGGGTGGCGCCGGCGGACCCACCCGCGCCCGCGCCCGCGCCGCCCGCGCCCCCGCCCTTGCCGCCCGCGGAGGAGCAGGTGCTGGTGCCGCGCAGGGCGTGGGAGGCCGGGGAGCTGCCGCAGAAGGTGCCGCCCTCCGACGACGACTTCTTGGACCCGCTCGCAGACGCGTGCGTCGGCCACGCAGGTGAGCCCAGAGGTCGGCGCGATAGTCGGGGGAATTCAATTCCTTCCTTGTCAATTGAATGGTTCAGTGCAATATACAATTCAATTCAATTGCTTCCATGCCGATTAAAGGAGTCAGGGCTATATTCAATTCAATTGCTTCCATGCCGATTAAGAGAGTCAGGGCTATATTCAATTCAATTACTCCCACGCCGATTGAAGGGATCAGGGCTATATTCAATTCGGCTCAATTCAATTGTTCCCATGCCGATTGAAGGGCTCAGCGCAATAGTCAATTCAAATGAATTCATTTGCTTCCATGCTGATTGAAGGGGTCAGTGCAATATTCAATTCAATTGGATTCAATTGGATCCATATCGATTGAAGGGGTCAGTGCAATATTCAATTCAATTGAATTCAATTGCTTGCATGCCGATTGAAGGGGTCAATGCAAAATTCGATTCAATGACTTCCATGCCAATTGAAGGGGTTAGCGCAATATTCAAATCAGTTCAATGATGTTTTATTTTCCGTGGCGAGGCTCAGTCCATGAGGCTACTCTTTCGTCTGACCACTCAAAATTTCTCTACGCTCCTTTCACTATCTTGCAGAGAAAGGTCGTATCATTCGGGCGATGAAATGGGGATATGAATTTTGATCAGAGGGTTTATTTACGTGTGAGTATTTTTTTTACATACAGTAAATCTACAACAAAGGACAGTCGGCTTTACTTCCCCTCCGAAGGAAGGCGTTCCTCCGAAGGATTTTTTCACCCTTAAAAATCCTCGGCTTCGATCAGTGTAAGCCACGGGTACATTCAGCCAGTTACTGGTAGATTCAATACTCTACCAAAAGGAAACTTTTCTTCTTTTCTCGCTACACTATAGAGTTACGTAATTCTGCGCCAAAAACGGCGAATATTTGGCAGAAAAAATCTTTTTACAGGCCCCTGGTAACGAAAAAGTGGAAATCTATTAAAGGGATGCCCAAAGTTTTCATTTTTTTTCCTGGCTGACGTGTCTCATTGATGTCACTGTAGTGCTTCGGACTCGAAGGTTCGTGGTTCGAGTTGCGACAGTGGCAGGATTTTTCATACTGAGTACTACCTAGGTCGAATTCATCCGATGTCTAGAGGAGAATTCTAGCGTCCGACTGTTCTTATCTGTAGTTTTCTGTGTTTCTCCAATTAATACCAGGCGAATGCCGGAACAGTACCCTAACAAACGGGCCACGGACCGAGAGCGATTTTTCTTTCCCTTTCCTGGTCCTATCTTACCCCTTACTTACACACACTTACACTAACATGCACTACACTGCCACACATGCCGGGAGACCGATCGGGAGCTTAGAGCTTGTCCCGGCTGGGGCGGTGCCCCGCTGGTGGGAGAGTCCTGGTTAGGGGGAAACCCCACTAGCCGACGGTAAGTCGGCGCCAGATCTCGTCATCCAGCGGGTGAAGATCACCGCCATCTCCCATGATAAATATACGCTCTACACTTACATAACTAATGACCCTAGTAGTTGACCATCCAATCAACCAATTCTTGATTTCAATGTCCCTTGTGCCCACAGAGCCCTCGAGCACGGATCTGGAGTGTCGGCAGGTGTGCGAGACTGACGCGGGGGCGGTGGTGGCGGCGGGGGCGGCGGGGACGGTGAGACGACCCCCTACCCCGGGGTCCAAACGGCGGGGGCGCCGAGTGCCCCCCGGCCCGCCTCCCGGATCGCCTCCACCGCGACCCCGGTCCAAGCCCTAGACCTCGGCCCCTTCACCACGGCTGCAAGCGCAGAGGAGAAGAGTGCTGGGCTCCGGCAGTGCCCGCGGTTGGCCCGCGCTGGATTGGTCCATTCCACTCTCTGAAGTTGAAGAAAATGTTCACTCGGCTGTGAAGGCCGTGGCGGCGTGAAGACGCTACCACAGAAGTGTTGCCAACCCGTCGTGGATGACTTATCGTATCGTGGAATGAAAATTATACGTTTTTAAACAGATTTATCGTACGTTTTGGTACGATCCAGAATAGTCTGCATTTGATTATTTAAAGAAGTATCTGGTAGATTTCCATAATTTACACTTCTATTTCATTTACATGTAAGATAATAATTAGAGGAATTATGTACAAACATTTGAAGACGAGATCCGTTTCTCTAAGTTTTATTTCAACCGTTACTTTGTCAAACATTTTGAAAACTAATGACATTTATAAGAATTCAAAATGCCTATTTTTAATGTGGACATATTCAAAGATATTGTACAAAAAACAAGAATTGTCAGGATTATTTTTTTAATTAATGGAGAAATGTACAAATAGAAATTTGAAAATAAGTAAATTTATTACAGAAGATGTACTCGCAGGAGAAAAAATAAGTAAAATATAACTAAAAATGTTCAAATTCCATGTAAAATAGGACTTAAATGGAGAAAGAAAAAGATTTTCCAATTTTGAGACCTATTCATTTCCCACTTTATGAGACCTTTTTCTTTTAATTTTTTCCCCTCTCTGTCCTAGAAATTATTCTAAAACGTTACAGATTCATATTGGTTAAGCACAACTGTTATTGAAAGAACATTATTCGTGCCGGCCCGGTGGCCGAGATCGCTAAGGCAGTAGTGTCGTAGTGATCTCGGACCGAAGGGTCGCGGGTTCGAGTCCCGCCTCGGGCATGGTTGTATTTGTGTTCGTCCTTTCACCCCTTATCATCAATCACCATATCGTTTCATCCACATAGTTACCATACCGTTAACAGCAATAGTGGTCGCTAATGACCTAAGATGTTGATGCGACCTTAAATAACCAATAAAAAAAACATTATTCGTAATAGAAATTATTTTAGACAATTATATCGTTCCACGGACATACTCGTTCATCATACAAATACAAAGAACAAAATTATCTTACAAATGATGATTATCCTATGAGGTGGTCGCATTGGTTCATTTTGGCTTACTCTTTTAGTAGTAACCCGCCTACTTTACGCTCGATCGAAGGAGTGGAACCTCCACTGCTGTTCTTATTTGAGAGTGCAACAAAATGAGGGGGGCCTACACGGTCACATCGAAAATTATGCTGTGCTATTCATGTATGTTTGGCAGAGCAGGTAATGTGCCAAACCTGAAGTGAAAATTATTACTTAAAGATTGCTTCAATGGTTGTGGAAAATAACATAGTAACCACATTAGATCAATAGTAAAGCAAACGCAATGTCACAATAATAATAATAATAATAATAATAATAATAATAATAATAATAATAATAATAATAATAATAATAATAATAATAATAATAATAATAATAATAATAAATTATGAAACTTCCATTTCTTGACAATTTTTATTTTAAGAATCACTTTCCATATTTTCTCGAAAAGCATATCTCAAGATCAAAAAATATCGCAGTTTTACACATTTTTTAGGCATGTAAGATCATTTTTCTAAATATCCATATAATGTGGGTTACTATGTTCTTGCCCACATCCCCTCAATCTGAATATTTGTGAAGCAGAAGCATGTGTCAAGATTAAGGTAAAACAATGGATTTTATTACTCATGTAATAATGAAAATATTTTGAATATTTTTACATCACCTTTGTGAAAGAAATGATACACATTTCAACAAATTTCCCTCCCTTTTCATTTAGTTCTTTATAGTAATCTCATTCATTGCTCCAAACCTTGGTACTTTCTTCCTGAATGATATAAGTCTGAGTTTTCCTCTCCTCTCATTGTTATTTCCATGCTCACTTTTTGTGGTTCGGATTTTTTTTTTCAGATTCTAGAGCATGAATACAATATTTTTCCATTAACTGTTTACTTCAGTTTTTTAAATATGCGATGCTTTCTGAAAGTATAGAAATTTTAAATTTTAGGCAATATTTGTATGGCATTTATTTGCTACACTATTTAATTTTTTTTATATATTGGACTGTATCATAGTTTGAACGTGTTCTTATATATAATAAACGGAAATTTTGTACTTTCAAATAGTTTTTTATATTCCCACTATTCTAGCCTTTCAACAGAAATCCTGACTTTTCTTTATTCTAAAAGAAGCTTCTGAGAGTGGGTCAGATTTGAGGTTTCCGGAAAGGGCATTTAGGTTAATTGTGATGAAAAGATCTTTCTGACCTGGTGATGTGGTAAGCGAGTAATATATATAGAAGGTGCACTGACATGAGAGAAAAAAATCATGTAATAACAGGAACTAAATAATAGTTTTTCTTGATCATACTATTCAAAAAACTGTAGTTTCGAAATTCCGTTTATTTACTTTCATTTATTTGTCCTTTAAAGTTTGTAAATATCCTCAATTGAACTTTTGCACAAGAATCTGAATAACGAAGAGTCAAATTATACTTGGGGAAGCCACAAACGTATCGTTTTTTTTAAACTGACCATCATAACACAAACAAGAGCGTAATATCACGAGTGGACATCAAAAACGACGCTTTGATGTACCTGAATTACGATTATCTACATCACTTCTAGGCAAACTCCCATGTGGTTACTGTTGCAGATCAGACAGGAGGAAATCTTCGGCCGTGTATTTAGTAACACAGCAACCCTAATTCTAGTACGACAAAGTGTAAATTGAGACTATATGAAGTTCAATAATGTTAGAATGATCGGCATTTAGTAGTAGAGCAACTCTTAGCATTAAATTAAATTAAATCCTGCCTTATTCAAGTTCAGACGTCACACAATACAAATTTCGTACGCACCTTCTGCCATCTACCAGTCAAGGAAGGCATCACTTGGGCGACGAATGGATACTAGAATTTAGCCCCGAAATTTCTGTTAGGATTGAGGAACTTTTCTATACAGTAAATATACAAGAGACAGCCGGATTACTTCCCCATCAGCAGGAAGGCATACGACGGATATTTTTTCTCTTAAATAACCACGCTTTCAATCGCTTTCGAAACCCCCAACTTAGTTACAACAGTAGGCTAACCGTTACACCGCCGAAACCTCAAGAGATATCACAGTAAGCCAAACATATCGAACATACACAACATTTTTAATTGCCAAAAAATTCCCTCCCTCCATTTTCTCTAAATAATAACTCATTTATTTTTTCAACTGGTGGAAGTAATTCGACATTGCCCGAGCGTGATTTATCACAATCATTTATTAGGCAGTAAAAAGAATGAATCCTATCTACAATTTACAATGGAAGTAATTTTGTTGAAACTCCAGCCCCGTCCTCCGCGTTCTACCCCGGCCAATCGCGTTCCGCTTCACTCACTTCAACCCCCCCCTCCCCGCTCCGCCCCGCTCCGCCCCGCTCCGCCCCGCTCCGCCCCGCTCCGCCCCGCTCCGCCCCGCTCCGCCCCGCTCCACCCCGCTCCGCCCCGCTCTCCCTGTCCCGCCCCGCTCCCACCAAGTCATGCCTTCAGGCTCCCCTCCCTTCCCTCTACGTCCTTAACCGTCTTGGCCCACCACGTCCAGCCACACTGACCACCTACCAATCGTTGGAACGCAATTCCTTCTTACATGGACGCAGCGTGGGTTGCATTACACAACACTGTGCAAACAAAAATCGGTGGTGACATTTTGAAATGAAACTTTTACTGTATAGATTCTCGATTGCTCAAAAGTATTCAACCCAAATTTCGGGGAAGAGATTCAAAACTCTATATGAAAAGTCTACTTCGTACTGTATCATTCTACTTTTATATAAAAGTAGTAATCCGTTTACTAATTACCGGTAAAGGAGGAGGAAGAAAAGAAAAGAGTTGGGGGAGGTGTTGACGGATAGAGTGGAAGAGCAGAAGGTGAAAGATGAGGAGAAGTTGAAGGATGAAGAATATAAAGGGCTAAGAAGATGAAGAATTAGGAGAGTATGAATAATAAGTAGATTGTAAAGGAGTAGTAGATGAAAAGGAAAGATGAGATAAGGAAAGGAGGATAGGTAATATAGAAAAGAAGGAGAGGAGAAATAAAAGCAGAAAGAAGGTTAGTTTGAAGCAAAAAAGAAGAGAAGAACAGAAAGAACACTGGATTTGAAGGAAAAGAAAAAGGAGAAGAGGAAGAAGATGAGTAAGGAGAGCGCAAATGAGGATAGGTTCGAAGGAAAAGAAGGAGAGAAGAGAGGCTAGAAGCAAGGAGAGCAGAAAGAAGATTGCATTTGAAGGAAAAGAAGGAGAGTAGTAAGGGGAGTAGAAAGAAGGATAGGTAAGAAGAAGGAGGCGAGAAGAAAGGAGAGCACAAAGGTGGATAGGTAAGAAGGAAAAGAAGGAGAGCAGCGTAGAGAACAGAAATGATACGGAAGAAGGACACGAGAAAGAAAGAGAGGAATACGGAGAACAGAAAGAAGGTTAGGTAACAAGGACGCGAGAAAGAAAGAGGAATAAGGAGAACAGAAAGAAGGACAGGTAAGAAGGACACGAGAAAGAAAAAGAGGAATAAGGAGAACAGAAAGAAGGTTAGGTAAGAAGGACACGAGAAAGGAAGAGAGGAATAAGGAGAACATAAAGAAGGACAGGTAAAAAGGATATGAGAAAGAGAGGAATAAGGAGAACAGAAAGAAGCATAGGTGAAAAGGACGCGAGAAAGAAAGAGAGGAATACGGAGAACAGAAAGAAGGTTAGGTAAGAAGGGCACGAGAAAGAAAGAGAGGAATAAGGAGAACAGAAAGAATGTTAGGTAAGAAGGACACGAGAAAGAAAGAGAAGAATAAGAAGAACAGAAAGAATGTTAGGTAAGAAGGACACGAGAAAGAAAGAGAGGAATAAGGAGAACAGAAAGAAGGGTAGGGAAGGAGGACGCAAGAAAGAAAGAGAGTAGTAAGGAGAACAGACAGGAGGACAGGTAAGAAGGAGAGAAGCAAGTGCCAACGTGCGTTCTAGAGGTGCGCTGGGGCGAGGCGCCGATACGCCGCGAGGGTGAGGAGGGAGGGGGCAGAGGGGGAGGCGGAGATACGCAGCGATAACGGCGCGAGATAGCGGCGGAGGCCTATTCACCGCCCGCGGTTCAGTTCGCGAGCGCCGATACCACGGCCGACCGCTTCATCGCGGTCGACGCCGCACCACCACCACCACCACCACCACCGGCATGGAGCAGCCGCCCCCGCAGACGGTAAGTTGCACGCACGACCAACGGTCCGTGTTATCACAAGAGCTCGATCCTGACGACATGACCTCTTTTCATTGGTGCATTCTAGACGTAGTTAATTTGCGAATAAAGACTTTTGCTTTAAATGTTATAAAAAATATATAAGTTATATACATTTTTGCTAAAAATGTTATAAAAGTCAGATCTTTAATAAAGGACATGTACGATTTTTTTAAAAAAAACGAGTTTGTTTTTGCGTAATTCATTCTTGAAATTTATTTAATTTAGAAAAAAATACTTTCCTCCAAAACTGATTCAATTTTTTTCTTTATTTATCACATCTAGGTGGTAGATAGGTATCGTTATTGGATCATTTGTCATTTTTTTGCCATTTTTTACCTTTGCGCATTTTTTGTCATTTTTACGCATTTTGTTTCCTTTTTTGTGATTTTTGTTAGTGAATGATTCATGAATTTACAATGACAGACTAAAGTAAAGTTTTTAGTGTATCGTCAGTTCATGACAAAATTGACTACTACAGTGAACTCTGCTTTTCGAACTCTCGAAATTACACGGATCTTCGGTAGCTTCTCCGACCATTCAAAACTGACCATTGGAAGATAGGAGATAAGGATTTCATTTCCTCCTAAAATAAAGACTTTATGTAGAATATAACTTTATATACGTAAATTTTATTTAAAAAATGTAAAATTCATTGAATAAACAAACATTCTTATTTTTTAGTATTTTTAAACAAATTAGACCATTTCCCCATTTTCTTAAAAGTGATTTTATAGGTCATTTTCCTCTTATTTTTAAGTCATTGTGGAGGTCATTTTCATTGAATTTTCGGGTCAACAGGAACCGAGCCTTGCTGATCACGCTCCAGGTTGCCAAACTGTGAATGTGTGCAAGCTATTTTTTTTATTTACATCGCCTTCACAACGTCTCTTAGCTCTTCTTGTGCATTGATCGTACGTGGAGTAATTCTCCTTAAACGTTTATTTCTCATCGCAGTCTCCATTTCACCTCGCAGTCAGTCAATTTATTTTATCCCTTCGGTCAGGGGCTCGGCGCCGTTAGTAACCGGGCTTCTCAGACAGTCACCCGTCCAGATAGAGGAAGTAATTTACTACATATTGGAACACAAATTGTCCACTTTTGAGGCGTCAGAGACCCAAAAAATGAGATTTTTGTTACACATTCTCCACTTTTTGCCACAGCATTAAAACATTCTCTATATTACGTAAGTAGTAAGCAAGAAAGGAAAAATTCCTTTTAGGGGTGTATCAAAGGAACGTTCAAAATAACAATCAGAGCATAGACAGTTTTCACTTCAAAGAGCAAAAGATTGGTTGAGCGAGTCTCTTAAAAAAAGGAAGAGAGCGTTAAAGTCTTATCTATAATTCTTGAAAGCTTACCAGTCTATAAAAGAACACCCATTCCATTAAGTGTTATCATACGACATCCGTAAAAGAACAGCTGCTTAAATGTGATTAGCAAGTTGGTTGGAGCATTAGAAAACAAAGTGTTGCATTCAGCTTAGCTGTTTAAACTCGCAGTTTTAAAAATGTGATATTCTTTTTATATTTCATGTCATATAACTTCGGTTTGTAATACAGTCAGTGGTTAACCATAAGTTAGTTACTATTTCTTGAGAGCCATTTCCGAGACGGGATGCAATGCCAGGTATATATTGGAAGTTATTTCTCTCGAAAAAAAAATATCTCAAAGAATACTTCTTGTTAAAACTGAACAAGAGTCTAGCTGAAGTGTTCCCTATGTTGTTGTTTTCTGGAATATCCCTCCTGAATAGAACTTAATTAATTAATCAACTATGTTTCCCTTTGGGATATTTATGAAAATTACGTTGGTTTGATACTTGGAAAAATAGTTGAAGCCCTATTCCTGACAGCAGCAGGAACATCTGATTATTATTAAATTTAGTTGAATTTTGAACACAAGGAAAATATAAATAAATAATTATTTTCACACGGAAAATGTCGTTCAAAGGTTTTCATCATATAATTACATTTCTTTACATTTTCAGACAAGCAAGAATTATATTTCTTAAATTTCTTTATTAGTTGTTGGTTCAGAAACAATATATATATATATATATATATATATATATATATATATATATATATATATATATATATATATATATATATATCACTCGCACAGTGTTATTACTTTTCTGAAGATAACAAACATAATCAAATGTGACAAAAACTCTAAGGCAAAGATATTCATGCTATTCGAAAAGTAATTTCAGAAATATTCCAAGAATCTGTAGTAAGAAACTTGGTTAGGAATGCATAGAAATTTGCGTAAATAATTTATCGTAAGTTAATTCTCCCTGATAAAAAACGTATAATATTTATAACAATATCACTCGTTTTGTAACCACTTTTAACTAGAATACACATTTCAACATACTTGCAGTTTTGAAACGTATTAAATTAATATTTTATAAATTTGAAGAATTTAAATTATACATTTTAAAAGAAGTAAAAATCCAATCACAATTCCATCAAATCACTAGCGTATATGAAGTGTCCTGAAAATATATTTTCTGCAGTTAGACATTTCAAAGCAAAAAATAAGCCTAGAATCACAAAGACTAAACAATTTGTAATATGAAATTTTTACGACCGTTTTAATTTTGAAAGTGAATTTACTGTTCTCCTATAACTAGATTACATTAATAGATAGACCTGAATAAAATCTGCGTTCATTTGAATCCTAAACAAAAGACAATTCCCAGCACGCACACTTCTGTTCGTTTTAAATTATTGTAATATTTTCTCTGGTAGAGCGACTTCATTCTATTTCAAAACACCGTTTACGTTAATTACTACTGCAAATCTTGTAGCAAAGTCTTCAATAATGTACTAATTATCTTAATGTTTTGACAATGTTTGCATCTCGTTATTTATAACTTGTATCTGTTATGATGTATTAACACATTTCGATAACCAACACTACTTGAAATATTCGAGGCATTCCTTCAAAACTGGCGTGCCAGAATGATTGAAGACATATTACCCGTTTTCAAAATATTAAACACGTTTTCTAAATACTCTACACACAACACGGCAGGATGGTTACTGAAATTAGATCAGCGAGCCCCTTGGGAGTAAACGGAAGGAATTTACGAGGCAACAGGATAAGGACTTACGGAACGTGAAGGCTATCGCCTTGCAAGATACGCCTTATCACACCAAGGCAAACATTCACCTGATACATCGCCCGCTTAGTCTCGCCAAATTAACTCAATCTACAGATCACTCGACCTCAGCGACTGCGAGTGAATATCAGAAGGCGAATAAAAGGATTACCTGCCGCTCGGTAGTTCTTTTCTTTTAAAGTAAATATCAGGCTCAGAAAAGCACGCCTTTCGTGATTATCTCCACCACGCAATGAATTGTCTTTGGCCTTTTCTTGTTCTGTTATACATTTCTTGTGTTTATTTCAAAATACTATTATCCGTCATAGTGATTCATTCGGGTGAGTCATTTCCCGTATCCTAGAAACATTGTGGGAATCAGTGACATACCGGAAGTTGCCCCCCTGTTAGTGTTATTACTACAACTTACTCATTACTCAACAACTAATCATATTTTTTTAATTGCTTGGCATCTTTTAAAGATTTAAAATTGAGGGATTAATCGAATTGACAATCTAATCTAGCTTTAATATTAGAGTAGTAAGGCAAAACAGATGCGAAAAAATATTTCAACCTTTGCAATTTACAAAATTTCCGACGTTTCAATGACAAACTTAACTAAACCGTTTGTATAGTTGCATTTTTCTCTATTCGATAAAAAAATTAAAAGAAAAAATGTTCAGCCGTTTGACAGAAAAATCTGAAAATGTCCGGGGATTCCTGTAAAGTAGTCCCCAAAATGAAAATGTCTTATTGATCTCCGTAATCGCACAAGAGATCTTACTCACGACCTGTATATGCCATGCTTCAGTCCAGAATCTTCTAATCTGACATAGTTATCCATCCATCAATATGTGTATATTCCCGATTTTCGGTTACAAAACTACATTTATCTTCCCTCCACCTGCGCTAATCTTAACTATCTTTGGAACATGTCTGGAATTTCGCGCATTTTTACCTGTTGACATTTAGTAAATGCACATTTCTAGCTGGACATATTACATCGGAAATCTTTGTGTGGAAATTTCGCACTGGACATTTTCCATAATTTGCATACAGCATTTCGAACATTATTGTTTGCAGATTCTATCCAACGTTGCAATGTACATGTTGGATAGGTCATGTTTTGTACAGGATACTTCATATTGGCCATTTTTCATAGGCCATTTACTACCTGTCCATTTACAACTGGACATTTTTTGGACATTTCCTCATTGGACATCGTATCGGACATTTCTCATTGGACATTTCGCATCAGACATTTCTCGTTGGACATTTCGCATCAGACATTTCTCATTGGACATTTCGCATCAGACATTTCTCGTTGGACATTTCGCATCAGACATTTCTCGTTGGACATTTCGCATCAGACATTACGCATCGGACATTTCGCATTGGACATTTCGGTTTAGGCATCGTGAATGGGACATTTCGCACTAAACTCCTTGCATCGCACATCTGGCACTGAACGCATCCCCCGCCGAGACGAATGAGCGCTTTGCGCGTCGCAGGGCGTCCCCGAGCACGTGGTGGAGGTGCGCCCCAGCGACTCGCCCAGGACGCGGCGCTTCCGGTCCGACGAGCCCGTGGTCACGGCCAACGAGCTGCACGACGCCGTCGACGACTACCGCCGCCGAAACGTAAGTGCCATATACACACAAACACACACGCGCAAACACATGCACACACGCGTGCGCGCGCGCACATACTGCGCACACGCACGTACACATACAGGTGCGCACGCACACGCCCGCCCGCACACACACACGCACGCGCGCGCGATGTGTACACACATACTCACGCACACACGGGCTTTAACATTCACACAAACACATACACACTCACTCGCCATACACACTCACTCGCACATACACACTCACTCGCACATACACACTCACTCGCACATATACAAAGACACAGACACAAAGTCTAGCATCTCTTCGCTTGGTCATTCTCTCATGATCACTTTAAACAGCAGCTTTGATCTTGACATTGTATCTCAACATACACTCGCTCTTATCTAGTAAACGCTTTGCGTTTCTTCTCTTTACGTTTTACCGGCGGTTTGCTATGACAGTGAAACCCGCTGTACTCACGAGATCTCATCATGTCTGCGTTCTCCTCTCACGATATCTTCGCTCTTCCAAAATGGGATGTGTTCTTCTCCAATAGTATCTTTACTATTCTCGTTACATCTCACAGTAACGTCTCTTCCGTTTCATCTCTCTATTGTGATCTTTTCTGTTCTATTTGCATCTTCGCTTTCTTCACATCTAACATTTCTTTACACTTCTCTACTGAAATGTTTGTTATTACCTCATGCTAACATTTCTTCCTTCTTCCCTACCAAAACGTTTGCTCATCCCTCGTGATATATTCAATCTCTTTTTTGTCCTACTCAATGATATCTAACCACTTATTTTCTCTTCTCTAATGAAATAGTATTTTCTCTAGCTGCATGTCATCTAACATCTCTTGGCTTCTGCCTTATGATAGCCAACTATCCATTTGCGTGTCTCTAGTGAAATCTTCACTCTTCTCACATGAGCTCCCGCCATCAACTCTAATCTTCTGTCATTATAACCTTTTTTTCACCTGTGATTACATTTATTCTCTTATCTCATGATATCCAAACATATGCAAGGTCTTCTCCAATAATAACTAACAATATTTTTGCTATTCTCTCAACATATCTTGGCTTTCTTGTACAATTTGTCTCTTCTCTAATATATATTACATCTGTTATATTTAAATTTTTCAAGATATCTCCTGATATAGTTCCACGTTCCATTGTCCAATCCACGAACGCCGGTGGAACATCAAAGCAACATGATATTTCGGTAATCCTGATTTTTGACGAAAATCTATATTTTTTGAGGCGAGGCAAGTAAAACATTTTCCGAATCCACATTCATTATTAGTAATGTAGATGATGTCAAATATATGAATTGAATTGAATTTGCCTTATTTTACGTGGCGAGACTCAGGCCATGAGGCCTGCTCTTCCGCCTGACCACGCAAATTTCGTTACACTCCTTTCACCAACCATGGGAGAAAGGGGGTATTACTTGGGCGACGAAACAGGCGATTTGAATTTAGCTCAGAGGCATCATTTAGGCTAGAGGATCTTTTACATGCAGTAAATGTACGAACATGGGACAGCCGGCTTTACTTCCTCTCCGAAGGAAGGCGTACGAAGGATTTTTTCGCCCTTAAACTCCACGACTTCGATCGGGTTTGAACCCGCAAACTTGGGTATAGCAGTCCAATACGCTAACCGCTACACCATCGCCGCCGCCGCCATATATGTATGACTTCTATTCGAAAATCACAAAGTAAAAGTATTCAAGTTTAAATCAAGATTCAAACCAAAATCTCTCGCAAAGAGTGGTGACTGAGAAAATCATCTGCATCATTCCAATCAATATTTAAACGCTACGCATTTAAAGTTTGCTTACGGTGGAAAAATATTTGTTTCTGAATAACATGCACCGATAATACAATTAATACTATACTTACGCTTCGGACTTTTTCGTTCAAATGAATCATTTGCCTTCCACGACATGTAGATCAGTGTTATCAAATTTATATCTTCGCCTATTGTCTCTGATAAAATAATGCATGAGTCATTAGTTCGATACGCTTGAGATTCAGGAAATCCACAAATGTTCATAATCAGTCGTTTTACGAACAGTCCTTTTCATAACCAGTCACATGTGTAAACGGTAAGGTGTGTGCCTCTGCCGCATTTGAAATACTTCTTTAGATGTATTCAAGATGTGTTTTTAGTGGTAGATAAATAAATACCGATAAATTCATGTCCCATCCAATTATAGTGGTTTTCGTCTAATTCAATAAAGTATTAAATGAGAAAAATAAGAGTATGATTATTTATGCCAATAAAAGTAATCACAGAAAATGTAAAACATTTCAATAACGAGAAAAAAACATTTATTAAAAATTCTTTTCAAGTACTTGTTGAAAGTGTTCGCAAAGAAAAGGTCACTTATTACAATAATTCTGCAGAATTTTTCCTGTACATTTCCTGTACACGAGGTGAAAGAATGGAAGAGAGAGGGTATACTTGTGTGTGTATGAGTGAGAGCAACAAGTCTCACTTGTATTTTCGGCTTGAATTTTGCGTAAGACATCGATATTTTCACTTCAACTCTGTAAGGTGGAAAGCATCGTGAAGCTCAAGAGCCTCCACATGATTTCGAAATTGCCACTGAAACCGAAATGTCAGTTATCTGCACATGATCGTCATCGTCTTATCATGTTCATTGTACATATACATTATTATACACATGTCTGAGAGAAAGGTCCCTGAAGAAGAATGTGAAACGACAACTAGGGATCTAAAGTGCGGGAGCAGAAGTCAACAAGGGAAGTGAGAGAATGAGATAGAGTGAAAGCATCAGGGAGAGAGAAGGAGAATGAAAGAGAGACAGAGAGGATGAGAAGAGGGAGAGAGAGGGAGACAAGAGAGAGAGGGAGACAGAGAGGGAGGGAGACAGAGAGAGGGAGGGAGACAGAGAGAGGGAGGGAGACAGAGAGAGGGAGGGAGAGAGACAGACAGAGGGAGGGAGAGAGACAGAGAGAGGGAGGGAGAGAGACAGACAGAGGGAGGGAGAGAGACAGACAGAGGGAGGGAGACAGACAGACAGAGGGAGGGAGACAGACAGACAGAGGGAGGGAGACAGACAGACAGAGGGAGGGAGACAGACAGACAGAGGGAGGGAGAGACACAGACAGGGAGGGAGAGACACAGAGGGAGGGAAAGAGACAGAGAGGGAAGGAGAGAGACAGAGAGGGAAGGAGAGAGACAGATAGGGAAGGAGAGAGACAGAGAGGGAGAGAGAGACCGAAAGGGAGAGAGGGAGGGAGAGAGACAGAGAGAGGGATGGAGGGAGACAGGAAGAGAGGGAGGGAGACCGAAACGGAGAGAGGGAGGAGACAGAAAGAGAGAGAGGGAGGGAGACAGAAAGAGAGAGAGGGAGGCCGAAAGGGAGAGAGGGACGGAGGGAGACCGAAAGGGAGAGAGGGACGGAGGGAGACCAAAAGGGAGAGAGGGACGGAGACAGAAAGAGAGAGAGGGAGGGAGGGACACAGAGAGGAAGAGAGGGAGGGAGACAGAAAGGGAGAGGGAGGGAGACAGAAAGGGAGATAGGGATTCAGAGGGAGAGAGACAGGGAGAGAGGGACGGAGAGAGGAAGACAGAGAGAGAGATAGGAAGACAGAGACAGAAACTGAGTGAATTAGCATCAAACAGGCACCAACATAACCGATATTTAAAAAACGGAACTCGTAATATCTAACCACCTGCATTTATCCCCCCCCCCGAAAACCTCCCCCCTCTTCCCAGTCCAGGAAGCACCCCTCCTCGTCCGCTCCACGCGCCGCGAAAGAGCGGCATCGACCCGCCCGCAGCGCTACCCTGTGCCGCAGTGCGCCCCACAGCCGCCAGCTCCCGCGCCGCACCGCACTCACGACCTCCTACCGTCCCATTTATACACAGAAGGCAAGGCCCACTCGCAATGCAAACATAAACATAAGCATGGCGTTCACATAAAGGTTAAGACCACATCCGTAAGCGGACTCGTTCACAATGCGTTCGCATAAGCATAACATGTAAGACGTTAACTTAAGAGCTTGTAAGGCCTCATTCACAATGCATACTTAAACATAAGCATGGCGTTAACATAAAGGTTAGGACCACGTCCGTAAGCGGACTCATTCACAATGCGTTCGCATAAGCGTAACATGTAAGACGTTAACTTAAGAGCTTGTAAGGCCTCATTCACAATGAATATTTAAACATAAGCATGGCGTTGACATAAAGGTTAGGACCACGTCCGTAAGCGGACTCATTCACAATGCGTTCGCATAAGCGTAACATGTAAGACGTTAACTTAATAGCTTGTAAGGCCTCATTCACAATGCATACTTAAACATAAGCATGGCGTTAACAAGAAAGTTAGGACTATGTCCGTAAGCGGACTCATTCCCAAAGCATAACACGTAAGACGTTAACTTAATACAGTTGACGCCGGTTATTGTGAACTTCTGGGGGTTCTAGCATTAGTACCGTAAGTGTAGTGCGTGTTTTTTGCTCGGGAGGTCGCGGTGGTCTTCCCCCGCTGGATGGCTAGCTCTGGCGCCGACCTACCGTCGGCTAACGGGGTTTTGCTCAGTCACATATCTCCCACCATCGGGGCACCACCCCAGCCGGGACAAGTTCTAAGTCCCCGACCGGTCTCCCGGAATATGTGGTAGTGTAGTGCATTTAAGTGTGTGTGTGTAAGTAAGAGTTGAGGATAGGACATTGAAATGGAAGGAAGGATCACGCGCGGTCCGTGTCCCATTTGTTAGGTTACTGCTCCGGCATTCTCCTAATGTTGGTCGGAGAAACCACGGAAAACTACCGATCAGAGCAGCCGGCCGCTAGAATTCTCCTCCAGACAGCGACTGAATTCGACCCAGCTGAAAAGCTAGTGTCGAAAATCCTGCCGCCGTGGGGAGTGGGAACCTAGGACCTCCCGGTCAGAGACGCTGCAGTGACATCAGTTGATGCACTGAGCTACCGCTCCAGGTTTTTCGCCCTGCAGTAGTGTGGGTTTGAGTGCAACGAATGGAAAACGCTATAAGTAATAGAGAGTGTGCTAACCGCGGTGGAATGTGTGCCGCCAGAGCGACCCGCCGGCGTCGCCGCGGGCGGAGGACATGCAGAAGCCCGTGCCGCCCGTCGGGGAGGTGCCACCGCCCATCACGCCCCGCCCACCGCCCAGCGTCGCCCGCCGCCGCCGCTGCCTCGTGCGCCGGGCCTGCGGCTGCTTCACCCTGCAGCAGGGCGCCTACTTCATCGGCGTGCTGCAGGTGGTGAGTACGGACGCGACATCCACTCATTGTTTCGTTGTTGTTTTTTTTTAATCGGTTGCGTTGTTGATGCAACGTGTCTCTTAACCCTTCGTGGGCGTTGAGCGCTTTCTTCTGGAGTAACCCTCCGTAACTGAGTAATTACAATACTGAATTACTATATTTGTCAAGTCTCGTCACGTCGCAGTCAGTCAGTGCCCTTTATCCCTTCGGCTAGGGGCTCGACGTCGTTAGATCCCGGGGTTCCAAGCCGGCCACCCAACCAAGAACCCGTCGGCCATTATATTAAAATATTTTGGTTGCTTGAAATTGTGGGAAATAATTTTGTTAGATGCGTAGAGCCCGTTGTCATTCAAGGATAAACTGCAGTCATTATTTATATCCTCTAGGAAGAAACGAGCGGTGACGAAGGGTATTATATTTCAGTTCTCCCGCAGATGAACTACATAACATGCGATTTTATCTAAGAAAGAAAGAAGTATCTATCTTTCGAAATTTGGAGAATTTGCAATTAGGATTATTCAAGAGTTCAATGATTCGAGTGTCGATTCCCATTGTGAATAATAAATCACATGTAGTTTGCTTGCAGTAGTGAATAATTCGGATTTTACACAATACTAAATATAACGCTTGCCTTAATTCTTGAATGAATTCTTGAATCGGTTTCTTCAGAACAACTGAGTCGGAGGAGGGATATCATCCACCCTCAATTAGAGAAAAAAAAGTTCAAGATGTTAATTTTGAATAATTCGAATTTTGGAACATAATCCTATGTTATCCATAATGTTAATCCTAATTTTATCCATAATCCTAACAAATCGGTATGATGAATTTTTCTTCACACCCAAGACTTTCATGTGCAAATTGCGATCTTCATTTCCATTACCGCGCACTGCATCGCGGCGACATCGCCTAGACCAACGGCATCCTGAGCCTGCTGCTGGAGTGCATGTACCTGATGGGGCTTGCGTACGCGGGTTCCTACGCTCTGGACGACGACCTCACGGGAAATCTGCCCGGAGACGACCGCCAGTGGGGCTCTGCGAGCATCGGTGAGTCCGCTTTTGTTTTCACTATTTGGAAAATACCTAACGGTACGAAATTTTCGTTGTTATAAGATAAGATAATAAGATAACTGCAATTGGGTGTAACCCCGTGGCAGTTAATTACATAGATAAAATAAAATATGTCATGCAAATAATATAATAATGTGAGTGAAAGTTTCCGGGCTGGAAGGTCGTGGTCCAGTTGGCATTCCCGGAAACTTTCCGGCCCGGAAACTTTCACTCATATTGACGCCGGCCGTGAAAGCCTACGATGCTAAATATAATAATGGTAATAATAATGCTAAAATGATAATAACAATAACAGTAATAATAACATAAAAACTGCTGGTTCTTAAAACATTAAATTTCATGAAAAAGAAAAGACACGTCTATCATCTAAAGCAGCACTGAGTGTTTATACAATAATAAACGCACTGCACTATCCTTCACTTCACTTCACTTCACTTCACTATAACACTAAAAACATTTCCTTCATTATTTTTCTGTTCTAAACTGCACTACACCTCACTTCACTGTGTAACTTAATATTCTTAGTTAACTACCTCATAAACTTAAAAATATCCTAAATTAATTTCCTAAATTGTTGAACACTTCGAGGAAAGGGTTCAAAGATTTTTGCAGGCAATCTATTACAATCCCTTATCGTTCGATTTGTGAAAGAGAATTTCGCGACATCCGGTCTAAACTTTATTTTGTGCCTGTGATCCCCTCCACTGATGTACGTAGGAATATTTAGCCGCCGTTTAATTTCTTTCCAAGCTGGATGATCGCTATAAGCTTTATACAACGCGCAAAGTCTTGTCAATGTTCGCCTGTTTTCGAGTGAATTACACCCTGCCGTTTTCTTGTCCCTGAAAGTAAATTTAGCTGCTCTACGCTGAATCCTTTCCAAATTCTTACACTGCATAATTTTGTGCAGGTCCCAACAAATTGCTCGATATTCCATGCTGAAACGTTACGTTCCGCTGAGTGTGTTGGTGATGGTCGATTTTCTGCAAAACTTCGCGAACGATCGCTACGCGCCATTGAAATGAAATTTCGTGATGTAATTGGAAAGTCATTGTCATTGCCTTTGCCCGTATAAGCTAACCTCAACGAAGATATTGTAACTATAAATAAAAGTGAGAGTTTCTGAAACAATTCTTGGGCAACTTATTTTAAATTCATTTATCTTGTAACAGATATTCTGTGATGTACGGAATGCAACGAAGATTTGAAACGAACTTAGAACTCCCAATGTTTTGAAGACCTTATCTTAACTGGCAGATAAACAGAAGATAGTAAATTACTGCCTCGCCTAATTCATATAACTTGAGAACAAAGATAGTACTTAATACAAGAAGACGATCACATGCCCAACTCAACCGACTCTTTATTCACAAACAAAGAAGGACACTGAATCAAAAATTCCATTCACCAAATCCGCCCACATGAAATATCCCCTCCCCTTTCTCAATGCATGGAATTTCCTGCCAGCATCGCCCTCAACTGCAAGTGTAACCCGGAGTCGGCCGTTTAATCGAAGACGTGGAACAAACGGGACGCGGTTGGTCGCTTGCGGAAAGTGAAAGAGGGAAATCTTATTTTTCGCGGACGCCTCTCCCCTCCCCCATCCCCTTCTTCTAGCGACCTGCGTTCGATACTCGATCTTCCCCTCGGCTGCTTCCATTCCCAATATCCTCCTGCCCGCCCGCCCGGCGGAACCGCTTGCCCGCCCGGGGCGAAGCCAGCGCCTTGGCGGGCGGGCGCGCGGGAGATCCTCCGGCGGAGAGGAAGGGAGGGGGGAGTGTGGAAAGAGGAGAGGCAAAGAGAAAGGATGGGAGCACACTAGAGGAAAGATAGCAAGGGGAGTGTTGAAAGAGGAGAGGGAAAGAGAAAGGATATGAGCACACTAGAGGAAAGAAGGCAAGGGGGAATGTTGAAAGAGGAGAGGGAAAGAGAAAGGATGGGAGCACACTAGAGGAAAGAAGGCAAGGGGAAGGGGATATTGGAGGAGGCAAGGAAAGAAGGCAAGGGGAAGGAGACGAAAGGAGGACGAGAGGAAGTAAGGAAGGGGGAAAAAGGAAAGAGAGGAATGACAACAGGGTAGGAGCACGGAAGAAGGAGGAAGGGGAAAGAGGAAAGGTGTCTCGAAAACCAGGTTGGAAACGAAATAGAAGAGATAAATGACAAGGGAGGGAGAAAATGAACACGGAAGGGGGAAGTGAAATGACGTAGGATGAAGTGAAAGAGGGGCAGAGAAAGGGTATTAGGGCTGGAATAAGCAGAAGAGAAGGGATGAGAAATAATTAAATATAGAGAGGGAGGGGAGAATGGGCAATAAAAGAGGAAGAAGACAACGAAAAAGAAGAAGAGATGAGGAGAGGAATATTAATTTCTTACTCCTCGTTTCACGGGCTGTGTTTACGTACCTCCTACTATTTTTCTTTTCTTCTTTTTTTGGAAATATTCTTCCAACCAAGCACTTTTGCCATTTGACTTTGGCGCGAAGGTAGGTTTGGGAGTTAAAGCGGCTTCATGGGCGGATAGAATGTCATCGGGCGGAGAGCAAGGGGGAAAGGAAGTGTGAGGTGGGACAAAACCAAGGAGAGGCAAGGGAAAGTAGGCTAGGTGGTGGAGGGAGTACATGAAAAGAACGTGGGAGAAAATGAAAACGGAGAAGAAAAATGAAGAAAGGAGGAGGAAAAGACGGTGGGAGCACAGAAGGAGGAGGTAGATAAAAGAGAACCAAGAGAGGAGGAGGCTGATAAAAACAGGATGGAAACGAAAAAAGAGAAGTGAAAAAAGTGAGAGGGAAGTTACAGAAGGGGAAAGGAAGTGATAAAAGTGTGGGGAATAGATAGAAGAGATGGAATGTGAAGGAAATGAATATTGCGGAGAGGGAGGAGAAACCAAAAAGGAAGAAGAGGATAAAAAGAGCGACAGATTAAACTGTTATAACGCGATAATTTATCTAGGAGGTCTGAGAATATTAATTAGTGATTTCACCAGCTGTGATTACATAACTCCCATAATTTCCTTTTTCTTTTCTTCCGTTTTGAAAAGAAAATACTCTTCCAATCGAGCTCTTTTGCCCTAATGACTTTTGCGTGAGGTTAGTTTTGAGGGCAAGAATACAACCCATCCATGAGTAAAAACAATATGGTAACATCATATATAATTTTATTTCACTGAGTCATTTAAAACTTATTTTAAAAAGAAGTGAAATTCCCTTAGAAATTAAATTATTTTATTTAAACTAACCAACGAAGATATAATTGTACAAAAACCACTCTTGTCAGGGCACGGGAATAGTTTTAACACCGGCCATCTCGAGATTAAACTTAAAAATCTATCCTCTGCCATCTCAGCTTTTCCTCCTGTGTTGCAGCGTACGCTTCGTTATCCGGTTTCCTGCTGCTTCAAGAATTGATCTGCCTTTTCTTCGCTGGCCTCCTGCTGCACGGTGCCCGAAAGGTAAGTCTAGTACTGGTGAGGTCGTTACTTTTAACACCAATTCATGGTAAATAAAATAATACTCCAAGACATTAGTGCTTCAATTTAAATCTTTAATGTACAAGGAAAAGGTGTAATTATAAAATGTTTCACCACATTAGTCGCAGTTATCAGCTTCAAGAATTTCCCGAATTTGATGATGGAAAGACATTATGGCAGTCATTATCATGACTTCGTGGCCGCTTAGTTAATAGTTGTAATCAATGATTCCTCGAAGAGTTACAGTATCGTTTAAGACAAGTGTTATTTATGATAATTGTTGATTGTGTTCTGAAAAGTGTATTCTCTTCTTAGAACTCAGGAACCACAACGATTTATTAAATATTGATTTGGAAAAATGTGTAAAAATTTGGTTTTTAAATTAATGTAATACACCATACAACCACAATTTATTTTTGACAGTAGAGTAACAAATATGACTAGTTTAATACTCCGAACTCTTCATTAATATGACATAGAAATAGTATTGTAACATGATAAGTCATACTTCACACAAATCGAGATAGTAACGTTTTTAATTAGCACAAGAGGCATGTCATGGTTGGTCTGGATTTTCTTGTTACTGCTTAAGCCCTTCATTTATTGTTTATTACTCTACTGTCAAAGATAATTTGTCTGATTATTATATTCTAGCGTAACCCGTACGCGAACTCTCGTATGTTAAACCTCACCATCTTCTCTATCCTTTCATATCCCTATTAAGAGGAAACTTTATTAACGAAACATGTTATTTGTTTAAAAAACGTATAAAGGTAGCTTCCAATGTACTAACAGAATACAAGATATAAATAAAAATAAAAAACAATACAACTAATATCTGAAACAAATATTCAATAAACGTTTATTCAGTATTATAGACAGAAGTTCATGGACCAATTCACAACACTTCCGTAAAAACTATATTTAAAGTAATTAAACAATCTTCCTTGACAGTTTGCTTTTCGATTTCCTTGATAGTCACAAAAAATATTAAAAAAGCTTTTTACTTTTGAGAAAGCTACGTAAGGCTGTCCATGCGAAAATATCAGGCAAGAACAACACTACTGTTTGCAATGTTTAAAATTCAAATTACAATGCAATGCAAAAAAATCCTTCATATTTTTCAAGCTAAAGTGCAATTTGTGAAGTCTCCGTGAAAATCTCTTTCTTTAGACACAGTATTTATTAAGACTGGTTGCGTGTGAAATCTCCATAATTCATCTATACTACTTAAAAGATATAGGAGAGGCTTAATTTAAAGACCAAACTTATATTAATAATAAACAGATCTACATCGCGCATTATCCAAATTGAATTAATAAAGATCCAAGAAGAAGCAGGTTCAAAGCGTAGCCGTAACTTAAAGCGCATGAGTAACATATGGATCAACATGAAGTAAATATGTAGGAGAAGTGTTTTACGGTGACGAGGAATAGCAAATTTTGTTAACCGGAATCAATCTATTTTTTAATTAATATTCAACTCACCATTGGGATTTGTGAGTTCTAAGATAAGAATACACCTTTGAGAGAACAATCAACGATTATTATGGAAAATTGCATGACTTTAACCTGTTAGCTCAGCCTTTCACAGTCGGACTTGATACTGAGTGTTGATGTGTGCAGGGTCGGCCAGGCTACATCCGTGCGTGGCTACTCTTCACAGGCATCATGCTGGCCATCGGGATAGGCACGTGGGCAGGTCGGCTTACGCTGGAGTTCATGTACAAGCCCACCAATGCCTTCATCCTGCTCATCAGGTGCCTCGTCTACCTCTGTGAGTGATCGGGCCTTTCGGACATTATCCGGATAATGGTGACATTATCACGCTCATAGTGACATTATCAGGCTAATGTTGACATTATCAGGCTAATGTTGACATTATCAGGCTAATGGTGGCATTATCAGGCTAATGGTGGCATTATCAGGCTAATGGTGGCATTATCAGGCTAATGGTGACATTATCAGGCTAATGGTGACATTATCAGGCTAATGGTGACATTATCAGGCTAATGGTGACATTATCAGGCTAATGGTGACATGATCAGGCTAATGGTGACATTATCAGACTAATGGTGACATTATCAGGCTAATGTTGACATTATCAGACTAATGTTGACATTATCCGGATAATGTTGACATTATGTGGCTAATGTTGAACTTATGTGGCTAATGTTGAACTTATGTGGCTAATGTTGAACTTATGTGGCTAATGTTGAACTTATGTGGCTAATGTTGAACTTCTGTGGCTAATGTTGAACTTCTGTGGCTAATGTTGAACTTCTGTGGCTAATGTTGACATTATCCGCAAGGCGTTGGCTAAAGTACATCAGCTTACAACCACTACTGATGTAAACACTGGAGTAATTGCACAAATATTTTCGAACATTATCCAGCTAATGTTTGCATTAGCCTTAGGGCGCTGGCTAAAGTTTGTCTAATCTTGTTACTGTCCTAGCTTGTTATAAATATGAATAAGACATAGTCATAAGACAAACTACATTTTGACCAAATCGAGACAGTACTAACATTCACGAATAATGGCTAGTGCTGTAAGGTGATTGAGTGTCAGGCGTCTCGAATATTCGCGGAAGTACTTTGGCATAAAAAATGCGTGGGAAATTTTGTGTTGCACAGACTCAAGGTTGTATTATTTAAATCTCGAATTTCGAAGGCTGGAGCTCCGTTGTCCAAACACGGTAATGCTTAGCGAAATGTCAACTGACGTGTATAGTGAGTTTAGATAAATGGTATCACTGAAACAGAGAAAGTCGAAACTACACAGCTTGTCTCGCAGTTGCCTTAGAAAATTCTCAAATGTAGACTGATTCTGGTTAACAACTATATTTGCTATTCATCACCGTGCAACACTTCAACTATCCTATTTTCTTCATGTTGACCAATATACACCTCATCCGGTTAAAGTCACGACTACGCTTTGAATCAGTTTTTTCATGGGTCTTTATTAACTCAATTTGGATAATACGCGATTTAGTCAGATTTGGACATAAGCCCTATCAAGTACTGAAGTCTCAGAATAAATGTTCCAAACCTTTACGATATTTAAAACGATCAAAGATGATCACTTTTTACAAACGCAATCTATTTTGATTGTTGATTGATTTTTTCGTGTTTTCGGGCGCGTCAACTGCTTCGGTCATTAGTCCAGGTAGTGTAGTGCATGTTTTTTTCTCGGGAGATGGCGGTGATCATCCCCCGCTGGATGGCGAGATCCGGCGCCGACCTACCGTCGGCTAGCGGGGTTTCCCCCTAACCAGGACTCTCCCACCAGCGGGGCACCGCCCCAGCCGGGACAAACTCTAAGATCCCGACGGGTCTGCCGAAACTCCCGACAAACTCCCTAGCTGAAAAGCTAGTGTCGAAAATCCTGCCGCCGTCAGGACTCGAACCTAGGACCTCCCGGTCAAAGGCGCTGCAGTGACATCAGTTGATGCACTGAACTACCGCTCCCGGTACAAACGCAATCAATGTGGTTGGAAATTTCAAATAAGGAAGTTGCACATATGAATTTGTCATTCGCTCTGATCGACAGGCAAGTCATGCGCCCGGGTTTGGGAGGTACACGAAATATCTTTGATTCGTTGAACAAAATTTCCCATCGCATTTTCATTGATAGAAAGTGATCTTAGATTCCTCTACAAGCTCTAAAAGTTTGTAAATTTATTTTGAGACACCTGATTCTACAAAATATCTAACGTGAGTAGTGGTTGTTGCAACAAATTTATGACATTTATACTGAGCCTCCTGTAAACACAAAATAATGGAGCAGTATGTTGCACGAAATAGTTTATTATATTTATTGTGAGACATATGTAAACACAAAATAACTAAGTTGTGTGTGTGTGTGTGTGTGTGTTACGTGACCCAGAAGTTTATTACATTTATTCTGAGACATACGAATACATAAAACAACTGAACAAAATGGACCACCCATCACCTAGAAATTTATAATCTTTAATCCGACACACTTGTACATACAAAATAACTAAGATGTATGTGTTACATGACATGGAGTTTATAACATTTATTCTGAGACATATGTACACACAAACTGAATAACTGAATAGTGTGTGTTACATGACGTAGAAGATTATTACATTTGGTTTCTGACTCCTGCCCACCCAAACCAACTGACGAGCGTGTGCTCTGTGACTCCTGCCCACTCAAACCAACTGATGAGCGCGTGCTCTGTGATTCCTGCTCACCTAAACCAACTGACGAGCGCGTCCTCTGTGACTCCTGCCCACCCAAACCAATCAACGAGCGCGTGCTCTGTGATTCCTGCTCACCTAAACCAACTGACGAGCGCGTGTTCTGTGACTCTTGTTCACTCAAACCAACTGACGAGCGCCTGCTCTGTGACTCTTGCCCACCAAAGCCAACTGACGAGCGCGTGCTCTGTGACTCCTGCCCACTCAAACCAACCAACGAGCGCGTGCTCTGTGATTCCTGCTCACCTAAACCAACTGACGAGCGCGTGTTCTGTGACTCTTGTTCACTCAAACCAACTGACGAGCGCCTGCTCTGTGACTCTTGCCCACCAAAGCCAACTGACGAGCGCGTGCTCTGTGACTCCGCCCACCCAAACCAACTGACGAGCGCCTGCTCTGTGACTCTTGCCCACCAAAGCCAACTGACGAGCACGTGCTCTGTGACTCCTGCCCACCCAAACCAACTGACGAGCGCGTGTTCTGTGACTCTTGTTCACTCAAACCAACTGACGAGCACGTGCTCTGTGACTCCTGCCCACTCAAACCAACCAACGAGCGCGTGCTCTGTGATTCCTGTACACTCAAACCAACTGACGAGCGCGTGCTCTGTGACGCCTGCCCACCCAAACCAACTGACGAGAGCGTAGTCTGTGACTCCTAACCACCAAAGCCAACTGACGAGCACGTGCTCTGTGACTCCTGCCCACCCAAACTAACTGACGAGCGCGTGTTCTGTGACTCTTTCCCACCCAAACCACCTGACGAGCGCGTGCTCTGTGACTCTTGCCCACCCAAACCATCTCTGGACGAGCGCGTGCTCTGTGACCCTGCCCACCCAAACCACCTGGACGAGCGCCTGCTCTGTGACTCTTGCCCACCAAAGCCAACCACGAGCGCGTGCTCTGTGACTCCTGCCCACCCAAACCAACTGACGAGCGCGTGTTCTGCACTTTGCCCACCCAAACCACCTGACGAGCGCGTGTTCTGTGACTCTTGCCCACCCAAACCACCTGACGAGCGCCTGCTCTGCGACTCCTGCCCACCCAAACCAACTGACGAGCGCCTGCTCTGTGACTCTTGCCCACCAAAGCCAACTAACGAGCGCGTGCTCTGTGACTCTTGCCCACCCAAACCACCTGACGAGCGCCTGCTCTGTGACTCTTGCCCACCAAAGCCAACTGACGAGCGCGTGCTCTGTGACTCCTGCCCACCCAAACCAACTGACGAGCGCGTGTTCTGTGACTCTTGCCCACCCAAACCACCTGACGAGCGCGTGTTCTGTGACTCTTGCCCACCCAAACCACCTGACGAGCGCCTGCTCTGTGACTCCTGCCCACCCAAACTAACTGACGAGCGCCTGCTCTGTGACTCTTGCCCACCAAAGCTAACTAACGAGCGCGTGCTCTGTGACTCCTGCCCACCCAAACCAACTGACGAGCGCCTGCTCTGTGACTCTTGCCCACCAAAGCCAACTGACGAGCACGTGCTCTGTGACTCCTGCCCACCCAAACCACCTGACGAGCGCCTGCTCTGTGACTCTTGCCCACCAAAGCCAACTGACGAGCGCGTGCTCTGTGACTCCTGCCCACCCAAACCAACTGACGAGCGCGTGTTCTGTGACTCTTGCCCACCCAAACCACCTGACGAGCGCGTGTTCTGTGACTCTTGCCCACCCAAACCACCTGATTGCGCGCCTGCTCTGTGACTCCTGCCCACCCAAACCAAACTGACGAGCGCCTGCTCTGGTGACTCTGCCCACCAAAGCCAACTGACGAGCACGTGCTCTGTGACTCCTGCCCACCCAAACTAACTGACGAGCGCGTGTTCTGTGACTCTTGTTCACTCAAACCAACTGACGAGCGCCTGCTCTGTGACTCTTGCCCACCAAAGCCAACTGACGAGCACGTGCTCTGTGACTCCTGCCCACCCAAACCAACTGACGA